>ML107181.1:9412-70078 GCA_003697995.1 Taxidea taxus jeffersonii
ATGGAAAAATGTTCCATGCTCATGGATTGGAAGAATAAATATTGTGAAAATGTCTATGCTACCTAAAGCTATCTACACATTTAATGCAATGCCTATCAAAATCCCATCCAATTTTTTCAAAGAAATGGAACAAATAATCCTAAAATTTATATGGAACCAGAAAAGACCTCGAATAGCCAAAGGAATATTGAAAAAGAAAACCAAAGTTGGTGGCATCACAATTCCCGACTTCAAGCTCTACTACAAAGCTGTCATCATTAAGACAGTATGGTACTGGCACAAAAACAGACACATAGATCAATGGAACAGAATAGAAAGCCCAGAAATAGACCCTCAACTCTATGGTCAACTAATCTTCGACAAAGCAGGAAAGAACATCCAATGGAAAAAAGATAGCCTCTTCAACAAATGGTGTTGGGAAAATTGGACAGCCACATGCAGAAAAATGAAATTGGACCATTTCCTTACACCACACACGAAAATAGATGCAAAATGGATGAAGGACCTCAACGTGAGAAAGGAATCCATCAAAATCCTTGAGGAGAACACAGGCAGCAACCTCTTCCACCTCAGCCGCAGCAACTTCTTCCTAGGAACAACGCCAAAGGCAAGGGAAGCAAGGGAAAAAATGAACTATTGGGACTTCATCAAGATCAAAAGCTTTTGCACAGCAAAGGAAACAGTCAACAAAACCAAAAGACAACTGAAAGAGTGGGAAAAGATATTTGCAAATGACATATCAGATAAAGGGCTAGTATCCAAAATCTACAAAGAGCTTAGTAAACTCAACACCCAAAGAACAAACAATCCAATCAAGAAATGGGCAGAGGACATGAACAGACATTTCTGCAAAGAAGACATCCAGATGGCCAACAGACACATGAAAAAGTGCTCCACATCACTGGGCATCAGGGAAATACAAATCAAAACCACAATGAGATACCACCTCACACCAGTCAGAATGGCTAAAATGAACAAGTCAGGAAATGACAGATGCTTGCGAGGATGTGGAGAAAGGGGAACCCTCCTACACTGTTGGTGGGAATGCAAGCTGGTGCAACCACTCTGGAAAACAGCATGGAGGTTCCTCAAAAAATTGAAAATAGAGCTACCTTATGACCCAGCAATTGCACTACTGGGTATTTATCCTAAAGATACAAACGTAGTGATCCAAAGGGGCACGTGTACCCGAATGTTTATAGCAGCAATGTCCACAATAGCCAAGTTATGGAAAGAACCTAGATGTCCATCAACAGATGAATGGATAAAGAAGAGGTGGTATATATATACGATGGAATACTATGCAGCCATCAAAAGAAATGAAATCTTACCATTTGCGACGACATGGATGGAACTAGAGCGTATTATGCTTAGCGAAATAAGTCAACTGGAGAAAGACAACTACCACATGATCTCCCTGATATGAGGAAGTGGAGATGCAACGGGGGTGGGAGTTAAGGTGGTAGGAAAAGTAAAAATGAAAGAAGATGGGATTGGGAGGGAGAAAAACCAAAAGAGACTCTTAATGTCATAAAACAAACTGAGGGGGGTGGGGGGAAGAGGGGTTGGGTGAGGGTGGTGGGGTTACATCATATGTTTAAATAAAGCTTAAATAAAGTAAAAAATAAATAAATAAATAAAAGAAGGAAAAAAAAATATCCAGCTCTTCTTCCCTCATCAAGAAATGCATTTTAATAAACTACGTTATTAAATTAAAAAAATATATATTAGTTTTATTATGGCAAAACTGGATTGCAGGGAATGACCTACATATGAAACCAGGATGCTCTTCTTTGTCCTACCTCAATATTAAATTTGTTTACTTAGTCAGAGACAGAAAGGTAGGGATCATAGACTATTCCTAAGTCCAGTAGTTACCAAATAGTGGTGAGGAAACATGAAGCCTCCTCCTTGTGAACAGTCAAATCCCAGAGATGGAACAAGAGAATCTCACCCAGAGATGCTTGGTTCCTTCTTCCCAATGCAGAAATAATTAATGCTCGTAAAGAAGTTGAAATCTCAGAAGGTTCCTCATAAAAACAAGGAACAGGAGAAGTGAAGTATACTTTATCAGTGTGCAATATACTGAACAGTGCATGTACAACAAACATTTGTAGGGGCACGTGGGTGGCTCCGTCAGTTAAGCATCTACCTTTGGCTCAGGTCATGATAGCAAGGTCCTGAGATCAAGTACTGAGTCCCCAACCCCAAGCCCTGAGCCCTGCCTCTAGTTCCCCACTTTTCCCTCTGCCCTCCTCCATTCATGTTTGCTCTCTCTCTCTCATGCTCCCTCTCTCAAATAAATATATAAAAGCTTTTTAAAAATCCATAAAACCAAATGAGGGTATTAATTTACAATACATTATCTCTAGAAATTGTGGATTTCCTTCTTTTGGTGGCTAATAAAAATAGAAATAATTATTATATCCTGGGATTGGTAGAATGATTTGAGTGTAGTATTGACTAAAAGTTTGGAAATACCATCATTTCTATAGTTGACTTGGAGTAAAAATGATGATACATTGAAAGGTTAGCACTTAGTACCAAATCATATTGTAAAAGCTGTACTAGATGAAGGCCACTATAGAAAAAAAGAAAGGAAAAAAAAGACATTGGGGACTAAGAAAGATCTTTACTAGAATAAAAGCCAAAAACAAATCTAAAAACAAATCACCACTTATTATGGCATCGAATGTGGGTGCTTACCCAGGTTAACAAATAGAGGAATGCTATTTAAGGAAATATATAAGCAGACTCTACCTCTCACTACTTTACATTTCAAAGGTTTTATTTTTTTGTTCTGTTTATTAGAAGCTGCCAGTTCTTCACCTACATGTTCTTCATCTACATGTTTGAATATGTCACAAATGTCTGAGGGAAGAAAAGCACCAGTGAGCCTGAATTTCATCTTCTAAAGACTCCTTTGGGACATAATTTCTAGGAATGCATTGGATGTCTTTGTCATTGCCAAAATCTGTCAGCCTGTGAATTGGGATATTACCCTTTTCATATATTGCTCCTATGTATTGTGGTTAAGTTGCCATGATTTTTTTAAAACATGCAAAAATCAATATGAAGAAAGAATCTGTGCTCCAGTAGGTAATGCTTATTATGGTTTTTCTTTGTTGGTTGGTTTACAATGTTCTCTACTCTGTTCTTCTTGCCTAGTTGATAGTTGAAACAAAACAAAACAAAAAAAAACTTAGCATATAAAAGATATCACTGTAGCTCATTAAGACTTAATAAAACTATTGACAGACCTCAGGCTGCAATAAATTTAAAGAAATACATTCAAAACTTTCGTATGTAAGAAAAACAAAATTAAAATCCTTCAAGATATTTTACCAAATTTAACTCCAAATAAGCCTGCACTAAGGGTCTGCACAAGCATTCTGGATCATTCTTGACTTTTTTCACATGGATCTACAATTTTATGGTAACTTCCAACTATCATATTTCATTTCATTTTTCTACTTAAAATTCTAAAATTAATAAAATAATAAGCAAAACGTATTTATGCAGTGTTAAATCCAAAGTTTGATTAGACTCTCTAGGATAATTAAACTGTTCCTTGTAAACATGAATTACAAATATCCATTAATTTGAATCTTTTCAAATTAATGTTTAAGCACCTCAGATATTAATATATATATATATATCAACTATATAGGAGTATAGGTGAAGTGATAAAAGAAGAAAAATGGGTAAGTGTGTTTTCTCTCTTTACTGCCTCCAAATACAACATGGGAAATTTCAAATAAGGTAGATAAGCCACTTGTTTCTATACTGACATTGTATTTTATTTTTATAGAAAGTGGTATTATTCATTTTACTTGAAAAAACTACAAAGGCACACACACATACACACACACATTCACACACATATATTTATATAATGTGAACAATTAGCGAATATTATGGTATGGTGACATCTGGTTTCATCAGTCATTTTGTAAACATGATGCAAAATATGGTGAGATAAAATGAAGCTGTATTATTTATCTGTGTTTTTCCTTGCAGTTAAAAATACACAATAAAAACAGTGCTGCTTGATTGCTGATGTCTCTCCTCAATTAGCATAGAGGCAAATTGATTTTTTTTTTTTTTTTTTTTTTTGCTTGAGGGAGTAAAACAACAGAGTTGTTTTCTTCTTCCTGCTGTATTTCTATCAAACACATTTTTACTGCAAACCATGTTTGAATCTTAGGCAAGTTGTTTTCATTCTTGTAAGTCAGAAATAATTTTCAATTGCAGCTCTCTGTGCTCCCTTAAAGAAATATATTAGCCACCACATGGTGGTTTAAGTGCACAATTAGCCTTTCTCTCACTCGGTACATGGTGTACAACCAGGTAGGTGGTCCTTAAACACTCAAATAGTCATTTCAAGGGCACTAAACACACACAAGTTTGGCTCTTTTACTGAGGCTGAAGATGTATTATTTTCAGGCATGTTTGGCTTTAGATGAAAATGGTTTGAAAACAGTTAGAAAGTTTTAGCTCTTCAAAGAGTCACTCTCCACTGAATGGCAAAGTCTGATAAATGATGACCCACTTGGAAAAAAGTACGCTGCTAAATAAACATTCCCATCACCCAGGAGGAGCAGCAGGACAATAATGAAGATTTTCTTTTTCTTAATTCTGTTGGAAACTGAATAATGGAAAAGGGTAAAAAGACATAAGTTTACTTGGATATAAAAATAATGCCTGGCTACCTTGTTAATAGCAAGTGGTGCATTTAAATCTAATTAATTCTTGCAATAGAACAAAGTAACTGGGGATATTATTGCATTTTTATAATAAGCGCCACATTACTGATTAATTATAGTGCAAAAGAGAAGAAGGGTTGTATCTATTATGTCCAGAGATTATATTAATGCTTAAATAACTTGTCCACAATTATATGAACAGTAACACTGTGTGAAAACCTTTCTCTCCATTTTTAGGTTACTCTGTCCCCAGTCCCTGGTGCCCTTGAACCTATGCAGCCCAGAGAAGTGCTGGTTCAAACTATGTATGTCATCTGCCTCTATTCAGCAAAAATCAGCTGCCCTTGGAAAAAATCTGCTATTAAGAAAAATAAAAATAGGCCCGTGTGTTCATGTGCCCAGTTCTTCTCAAAGGTGATTTGCTCCTCTTTTATGTATATAATAGCATTTAGTATTTATGCTACATATGAACAAGATATGATAGCAGTGAGTCCAATCTCATTTGCCCGTCTCACAAAATTATTTAAGTAGTATCCAATTCAAAAGGAAACTGATTTATTTAGATTAGGGATGTGCAACAGAATTAATTACAAGAACAATATTAGCACAGAGAAAGAACAAAGCAACCCATCTCTTCAAAAGTAACTATGGCAATTACAAAATCATTCAGAAAATAAAAAGGAAAAAAGTATTAGCTTTTTTTTTTTTTTTTTTTTTTGCTAAGTTTATATCTGTCGACTATAATGGTGGCATTACTTTTGCTTCCAGGAATGTTCCAGTAATTACCTACTTTTTACATATTTACAAGTAGTCTTTAATATAAGGTGATTATCAATTTAACAGAGTTTGCATCTGTATATTATTTAACATGCTGGTATTGATATATCACAAAAAATTGAGAATGTTATAATTTTAATTTTCAACCAGAATCATATAAATTTAAAACTAAAAACTAAGAAATTAGTCAAAAGGTTGCCTTGTTGATTAAATAAATTAGATAATTTTCTGTCATTTGGTATGGTGGGTTATACTGAGCCATAATACAACACAATTTTTAGAAATATTTAAGTATTGCCAAAACTTCATGACATAATTAATATACCTTCTGTTCCTCTTTCCCATTATAATTACCCAGTAATGTGTTTTTGACTGTCATTGTGCCTTAACTTATCTAGAAAATGAGAATATTAAATATAACTGCTTCATAAGATTGCCAGTCATATTGAATTTGTAATTTATCCCCTATTAGTATGTTTTTCAGGTAGTAAGGACTTAATGTTAATAGTAGTGTTAGTATCGATATAAATCTGGTATGCTTACTTAGGGCTTGACAAATAAGTCAAGTTTCACATAGCCACGGGAGAAGGTTCCGGAGCTCAGCAGAGCTGAGCTTCTCATTTCTAACTGGTCATGCAGGATTTTATCTATTTTATGATCTTCCCTGTGATCCTTCTGTGCCGTCAACCCAAGAGCATTCTATATGCATCCACGTGGCAGCACAATTTTTCATACACTTTAATGAGATCTTCCATATTATTCTTATAAAGCATGGTTTCTGTGAGAGCTCAAATCTGAGAATGTCCATTAAGATTTCTGTTGTGAGCCTTACACAGAATGCAGGGCTTCGCTACTTTCTGAAATTTCTGACAGTTTTTCATCTAATGTTCATTATTTAATTCCTGAATAACTTACAAGGAGTGAACATAGAAACGTGAATGACAGCTCAAAAATCACAGAGCAAACACACCTTGTGACTACTGCCCACATCAAAACAGACTATTTTCGGGATCTCACAAATCAATCTTTATTTTCCTTCCAAACCTCAACCTACCTTTCCTCCCCAAAGACAATGGAATCCTTGGGTGGCTCAGTCAGTTAAACATCAGCCTTCAGCTCCTGTCATGATCTGGGGTCCTGAAATCGAGTCCGGCAGGTTCCTTGCTGGGTGGGGTGTGCAGGGAGCCTGCTTCCCTCGGCCTGTCCCTCCCCCTTGCCTGTGCGTGCTCCCCCTCGGTCTTCCTCTCTTGTCGCGAGCCCTGAGGCCCGGTGGAGGGCACTGCCCCACTAGGTTAAGGTTTGAACCAATGCAGGCCTAACCCTGCCGAGGGCGGGATGGCCCCACAGGTGACTGCCCAGGGCGGGATAGCCCCGCAGATAAGCATGGTTAGTCTCTTGCCTTTTCCTCTGATCCCCGTATCTCTCTCAAATACAGAGCCCCTTGCTCCTCTGCCGCAAACATCTCCCAGGCTTATAGGCCGGAGCAACTTTAGGGAGATAAATTATTCTGTACCTAGGACAATGGAGAACTTCAAATGTGAACCGCAATAGACGGTTTCCTCCCTAGGTTGTATTTGTCCGAGGCTTTCACAAACCGAGCCTTAAAATACACCTGCCTCCCGCAAAGGTCACACCTTCTCCTTCCTACTTCTCTCCTATAGACTTAGTTTCTCCAGACAGCTTCTCGTTTGCCATTAACCTATCTCCTGTTTTCCTGCAGACCCCAGGGTAAGTTACCAAAAAGCGCCTATTTGTGCTACCTCCCATGGCTTTCTGAGGGACAGGATGACTCAAGAAGCAAGACCCCGTCCCCATCCCTGGCACCAGTCTGCACCATTATGGCTTAGCTAAAATAACACGTGGTGAACAAAGAAAAATTATCCGATGAGTGCTTGTAAACCCCTACCCCAATCAAACTGCCTATATAAGCTCGATAATCAGAATAAAATGGAGATGCTTGGGACGCCTGGGTGGCTCAGTTGGTTGGGCGGCTGCCTTCGGCTCAGGTCATGATCCCAGCGTCCTGGGATCGAGTCCCACATCGGGCTCCTTGCTCAGCAGGGAGCCTGCTTCTCCCTCTGCCTCTGCCTGCCTCTCTGTCTGCCTGTGCTCTCTCTCTCTCTCTCTAACTAATAAATAAATAAAATCTTAAAAAAAAAATGGAGATGCTTGACTACTGATCAGAACTCGCTGTGTGGCGCTCCCATTCATCCCGCCGATACCTTCGGGGACACACCTGGACCTGCCGCGGCTGGACCCGGCACTCTCTTTCCCTGGGAAATAAATACATAAAATCTTAAAAAAAAAAAAAAAGAAAGAAAGAAAGAAAGAAAGAAAGAAAAGAAAAGAAAAGAAAAGAAGGCATCTGTGCTGACCTTCAAAAATCCTACATTAGTCCTTCCACTTTTTGAAGCATGCAGAAATGAACTCACACAGTAAGCATGGCTTAGTGTCTGCTTTCTTTCACTTCATTTTATGTGTGTGAAAGTGATTCACGCTATGGTGAGTAGCAATAATGAGTCCATTTTTACTGCTGCATGTAATTTTACTTTATACATATATCACATTCATTTCATTTGATGGAAATATAGTTGTTTCGGTTTTGACCATTATGAATAACTATGGCATGGACATTATCATGTATATCCATTGTGAAATATCTATATCTATCTATATTTATATCTATATCTATATACACACACAAACACACACACACACACCACACATACACACACATATAGGACACATATCTGTAGGGAATATATCTAAGATGAAATTATTTTATCATTGGATATGCATATGTTGAACTTCAGTAGGCAATTTCAAATATTTCTCTAAATATTTGCCCTTCTCACAACAGTTCATCCATTTCAAATTGATTTTGTCTTTCTCCCCCTCCCCACTTCTTCCTCTTTCCCTCCTCCCCCTCCTCTTCCTCCTCCTCCTTCTCCTCCTTCTTCTTCTTCATCTTTGTCATCGTCTACTTCCTCTTCCCCTTCCCCTTCCCCACCTTCTCCTTCTCCTTTTTCTAGTTCTACTTTGTGGTAGTATTTAGATATTTTATATTTAATTCGCTTTTCTCTTACCTGTTGGTTAAGTACCTTTTCACAAATTCATTGGTTGTGTGGACATCTTTTGAGAAATACTTATAAAAATATTTTGCTATTTCTCCTATTATTTGTCCAGATTTTTCTTATTGATATGCAGGAGGTCTTTATATAGTCCAGATAAGAACTCTTCACCTATTTTGTCTATTTAAAGTACATTCTCCTCTGTGACAAAATAAGTTGATTTTATTGGCTAATATTTTCCTGAAAATATTACTTTATATTCAAAGCTACTTTAATAAAAAGTACAAATAAAAGTACAAATATGGAAATGATTTGAACTTGAACTTTGGAGCCAGTAAGATTCATCTAGTTCTACTGTACTCCTTCCCAAATGTGTAATCTTTTGGATGCCCTACAGAAAATCAGGGGTACTTACCAAAGTCCCTCCTGCCCGACAGATCCAGGAGTACAAACGTTGGGGGAGAGTTAAGATACGAGAATGAGGAGAAGCTGGTAACACATTTACTACTGACTAAGAGTAGTCTATCCTTATGAGGGGTATAGAGCATTCACAACAAAAGAGCCTTCTTGAAATGTGGGGGAAAGGAAGATATGAGGATGATAGAGTCAGAATTTGTTTCAAGTCAAATTTTGAGATCTTTCCAACCTTCAACAATATCAGATGTTTGTGTTTCTTTACTACCCTCCATGATCAACCCATTCTTCCGGGGCATTTACAATAGAAGACAACCCCTAGGAAGGCTGAAGGGGATCCAGAGAGCCACACTCATAAGATAGATAACTTTAAAGAACCAGCGGATTGGCTGGAATCAACTGGTTGAATGGGGAGGGGGGGTAGCACCGCAACCTGGAACAGTATTCATATTGGAAAGTTACCACTGAGAGTCCCAAGAAGAGGTCAAATACTGGCAAAGTAGGAGAGTATAATTCCTCATGTAATGTGTCATCGTTCCCTGCAAGGCAGCTGGTCAGCTTTTGGCAGGAGTCACAAGGCTGGCACGCAGTCATGGCCTCTGCCTCAGAGTCCTAGAGCCTTTGCTATGATTGATGTGTTGCCATGTCCTTTATGATGATGGATCTAGTCAGCAACAGTAACAATCTGGGTGGTGCAGACTCCAAAAGCAACTTGATTCTCTTCAGTTTCACTGGGAAATGACCCTTTTGTGGTCATCTACGTAAGTGACATGGATAGTCCAATCAGTAGCAATGATCAGTTCCAGTCTGCACCTCCGAAGAGGGGAAGGTTTAATTGGCCGGTCTGTAGTTTTTCAAACTACAGAGTAGGAGGTACCATGGTGATACACAAGAATGAGTCCAACCATAACAAGGTTTGCCAAATGGAGGGCTGACCTGGGCTAGGAGAACAACTTAAGTTCTGCTGACTGGGCAGTGTACCGAAATCAGTTTTTGGTTGTGTATAGTTGGGGTTGAGGCTAAATTGCTCTAACAGTCTAATAGATAACCTAGGGTCTCGCTAAGCTAAACCATCAGTGAATCAAGGGCTCTACTGAGCGGGTGGTTTCGATCCAGGTAGTGGAGTGGAGGTAAACATTTCTCCCAAGGGGATAGCTGTTTCTTTCTCATGTAAATTAAACAGCCACTAAAGCCGGACCTAACTTTTTTTTCCCCCTTGGGCAGTGGAGTAAATGCTGGATGTGTCCAATAGGTGGCAATATTGCATTAGGAAATGGCTTTCAGTATGCCAACAGCCATTAAGAATTTGATTAAACCTAATTCCTGTCTGTTTCTTGGGTAAGACAAGTTCCTCTCTGGTCGCTGGAGACGGAACAGGTAGAAGGTGGTGGTGAGGAGCAAGGGTGATATTGCACTATGACATCTCATAAGTGGTGGTCCCTGAATGGGAGAATCGTCTCTAACACTCATGTCATGGAGGTCCAAACACCTATTACATCAACACTAGTGGTATATTCAGCAGTGGACATTAATACAGCAATAGAAAATTTGCTCTAGGTTTCCACCCACAGAGTCACTTTAGTTTTCCTCACTACTGTGCTCTTCAACTAATTCCTCTCAGTTCAATCCAAGTGTCCCCCTGCCCTCATGCAAACTGCTTGGGTGCTGACTTTTTGTAGCTGTACCCTACGGAGTTACATCGATTTCCATCCCTTCTCCTCAAGTCCACTAGCGTTCTTGGATGGGTGTGCATGGCCTTCTGTCTCTTCGAGGAACGAGGAGAACCTGTCCACTCTCCAGTCAGCTTTCTCCATTAAGCAACTGGGATTGAGTTAGGGAGCCCAGTGGAGGAATTAGAGGATATAAAAATAGATTGGGGCTTCATGCAAATAGGCATGGCACTTTTTTTCCGGTTTTTATTTGCCTCCACACTGCGTACATCTTAACCAAATCAACTTCTAAAGTTTTTGTTCCACTCCAAGCTCTGTGCTGAATAGCAGCTTTCCATATTTATTCCTGTTTGGAGACTCCTTGGGTCAGAAGCTGCAGTCATATCGCCTTTTTGGGCCCTTGAGCTGGCTAACCTAGTTTGGTGATAATGTGCTTTTTTCTGTCTACTCAGAGAAGAGTAAACAAAACCAAAAACACAATCTGGGCAGCACATTTCAACCCCACTTCTCACTGCTCAGCCTCCCTACATGAATTTAATGCTTTTTCATTAAGAGATAGAACAATGGAGCTCCCATTCCCTGCACACAGCTTTCATGTAGGTGAATGTATTCACTAGAGGGTCCCAGAAGGTTGTTCTCTTCCTGGAAGTCATCCTTCTACCAGCATCTCATCCTCATTGGCAAAGTCAATCCTGTGAAGGATCTGAGAACTTACCTATTTTCAAGCTAACGATTTAGCCTAAAAGAGCTTCATGGATGCTGTCATGAGAGACAAAATTTTTAGGTCAGAGGCACAGCAAGCATCATGAACATTGACATATTCGCCTCAGTTTCCCTTGCCCTCAGAGTCCCATGGTAGAGATGCAGATGGACCCATATAAATGCCTGCATATGCACTAGGTTGCATTAAATGAGGGAAACCCAGAGTTTAGACCATCTGAATACTTTCTACTGAGTAGTAAGCATGCCTGTGCTTTGCTGTAGGGACAGTTGTAGAGTCTATGATACTGGACAGTAAACACACCTGCCCTTTGTTCTGAAGGGAGATGGTATCTGTCTGCCAAAGCTGACTGCTCTATGAACATTCTTTTTTTTTTTTTTTTTAAGATTTTATTTATTTATTTGTGAGAGAGAGAGAGCGAGTACAGGCAGACAGAGCGGCAGGCAGAGGCAGAGGGAGTAGCAGGCTCCCTGCCAAGCAAGGAGCCCGATGTGGGACTCGATCCCAGGACGCTGGGATCATGACCTGAGCCGAAGGCAGCCGCTTAACCAACTGAGCCACCCAGGCGTCCCCTCTATGAACATTCTTGAAAAGGCAGCTTAGAACAAAGTTCAGACAGGGCCTAGACTCATAAGACATGTGGAAATACAAGACATTAATAGAGAATTCTTTCCCGAAACAGGTACATAGAAGTATAGAATAAAGGGGAAAAAATACTTTTGTCCAATGTACTCTTTCTGTTATTAAAAGTGTTAGGCAAGAGGAGTACTACATATCTTAAAATACTATGTCATTTTTTTCTTTTTTACCTTTTAAAATTCTTATATTGGTATTTCAATGTTATGGTGGATTTGATCCATATTTTTCTTTAAAGATTTTGTTTATTTATTTGATAGACAGAGATTACAAGTAGGCAGAGAGGCAGGCAGGGAGAGAGGAGGAAGCAGGCTTCCCACTGAGCAGAGAGCCCGATGCGGGGCTTCGATCCCAGGACCCTGAGACCATGACCTGAGCTGAAGGCAGAGGCTTTAACACACTGAGCCACCCAGGTGCCCTTGATCCATATTTTTATAAATGTAAGAATTTGTTATTTCTAGGCATTCTCATTTATTTTTACTTGTGTCAAAAACATATATGTGTGGGGTATATATATTCTTTTTCTGAAGTATTGTATTTTAAACATGAGTACATACATATACAGACAAAAATATAAATACTTGTTGAAACATTTGAGTTACATGCTCATTTTTCTATAGACTTGTGTGAAATTTCATTTTATAATGTACAGAGTTACTGATGACATAAAGAAATACAAGTCATTTAAATTATAAAACAATGAATATAGACTTAAAAATACATTGTATAACTATGTGCTTTCTCTATGAGAAATTCCACATACACGAACTTTAAAAGTGTTATGCCAGTTATGTGACAAAAACAGCAGTTTTAAGTGTGTGTTGACATCTCAGTTTGGAAAATTATGTCCTGAAACACATAAAAATAGGCTCCATAGGGGCGCCTGGGTGGCTCAGTGGGTTAAAGCCTCTGCCTTCGGCTCAGGTCATGATCCCAGGGTTTTGGGATCGAGCCCCACATCGGGCTCTTTGCGCTGCATGGGGGCCTGCTTCCTCCTCTCTCTCTCTGCCTGCCTCTCTGCCTGCTTGTGATCTCTGTCTGTAAAATACATAAATAAAATCTTAAAAAAAAATAGGCTCCATATTAAAGAAAACAATTTGCCGATTACGCAGAGTTTTTATGTATTGAAACATGATACGGGGCTGCTAGCTGATTGTATTGTACTTTTTCCCTTTGGAAGTTGCATCCCGAGTGTCACTCAGAGAAGGTTCTTTTGGCTGCTTTGACCATCTGGTACAAGGTACTCTTGTTTGCCATTTCAAAAATTTCAATGTATAAAAAAAGCTTATTCACCAAAACCTTTTTCCCTTAATTGCAAATATGCTGTACAGTTTATAGGGAAATGAAAAGGCAAGGTTTATAAATGAATGAATCAGTTTGTGTAATAAAATAACAATTTCACAATAAAGTAAATATTATAGAGGTTGGCAACTGAATGAGGTAGAGAGGTAACTATGCTCGCTCCCTATTAGTGTCACACCTGCTTAGAGATTAAATTGCACTATTTTATGCTACATTAAAATGGCATTTTCTGGAGTGATATTTTACATTTCTGATAGGCAGTTGTGAATGCTTTGGTGCACTCAGCAACATTCTGTTTTCTACACTGAGCATTTCTATTAGTAACAATTCACCCATAATTTTATTTCAGAAAAAAAGACAATGTCAGCCAGGACACGTGTACATACACAGTCTTTTTTCTAAATCAGAGCAATAAGAAATTTTAACATTGTTAATAACTTCTAAACTCAGACAGATGGAACTTCAATTTAATGTTTCATCTGAATGCCACCACCTACAAACATTAATATTGAATAAAAATCTGTATTTTGAAGAAAGAACACAATTTACTATAATTTTAAATTAGATTATTTTTTAAAACACTGAGGTTATTGACATCATCAGTTATGTGTATGTTTTATTTCTTCTTGAAAGATTTTGATCCGGTGTGCCTATTACATGGTAATTTTTCCTTCCCTATTTTATTTATAACTGAATGTTTATTTGTGTTTGATTTACATTCTTGGAATTACAACTACTCAATGGTCTAATGACACCATATGTTTAAATCCGACTTCTAGCATAAGTAGTTTATTTGAACATCATATTTTTAATGTAAAAATTATGCTTATTGTTACTGGGGGGAAAAGATTCCAGTGTACTTACTAAAATGCTCATGAATAACGTGATTTTTACTCATCCACACAGTTCTTAGTTGATGCTGTCTTCCATAGATGTTTTCCTAATAAATATAGGAGTATATACATTTTTATTGGAATTCTAAATTTTGATAGAAACTGCCTTTTTTAAAAGATTTTTATTTATTTATTTATTTGACAGACAGAGATCACAAGTAGACAGAGAGGCAGGCAGAGAGAGGAGGAAGCAGGCTCTCCACTGAGTAGAGAACCCTACGTGGGGCTTGATCCCAGGACCCTGAGATCATGATCTGAGCTGAAGGCAGAGGCTTTAACCCACTGAGTCACCCAAGTGCCCCAGAAACCGCCATTTTACAGGACACATCTATTTTAAGCATTTTTATATAATTTGGAAAAACAAATCAAATTATGAGTTATTATTTTTAGAATGACTTGTCAATATAGAAAAGAAGGAAGGAAGAGGAATGAAATAAAGAGAACATGGATCCAGGTCAGTACAAAGAAACCCTGTAGAATTTTCAGGAAGACTCACTTTTTTTTTCCTTAGTCAGCATATTTTCATGAACCCATTAAAATACTTAGAAGAGCTATTCATTCATTTAGTAAAACCATTTTATTATTTAACAAAGATTCAATTTCTGCCCTAGTTAGGGAACATATTTGAAGTATAATTTTCAAGGCTTCCCATTCTTTCTTTAAGGACCAACAGTATGATATTTATCGAAGGGAGTTAATATGTCCAGGGAGTTAAATTATCTCAATGAGAAAATAATGCTGCAAGAGCAAAGTAACTTTATTTAAGAAAATTTGCTACTAACAAAGGCAAACAAATTACATTAATATGTACCAAGACATGTAGAACACTGCTATTAGCAAATTAAATGAAGAAATCAAGTGTCTCAGTAAGACCAATTCCTTTTTGGATTCTTGAATACACACCACTCAGCTTTTCTTTTGCTATTTTAAAAGACATATTTAGGAATTTTGACTATTGAAATGAACACTTAGCTTTGAAAAATACCCAATCAACTCTTATTTGATGTAAAATTCTCCATTTAAGACTCAGTCTATTAATTCTTTTAATCTTCAGTAAGAAGTGAAACATGATACTCTAATAATTCCAAAGTTCTAGGTTCCATTGATTATTTGGTCTCACATATAAAACTGCTTATAGTGTTAAGCATTCAAGCATCTGACAATCATTTCCTTTCTCTATTGTTGCTCTGTCTGCTCCCCATAATACTTAAATTTCACTAACTGAAACAAAATAAAACTAAACTAAACTAAACCTGGCTAGGAAAGTCTTCACAGTATTTGAATACATGGAATTGTGAAGACAGGTCTCAGAAATGCAAGTGAACTCAACTATCCGTTGCTGTAAGTCATGTCTGGCAATATTTAGGCTAATGAAAGATGATACGTTAAACATGAATCAAAGGCTAAGGGACCTATGTGAAGATTATAGTATTCTCTAGGACTCTATAAAAATAAAAATAATGCTGGTTAATTAAAAAAAAAAAAAAGTTCCAGGATGGTTGGATGTCTAGGTTCTCTTTGCAACTGTTATCAGTTTAGAAATGGGAAATCAAGCAAAAATATATTTACTCTCAGTACATGCAATCTTTAGATGTCAGGACCCTATTTTAGGGATTATTGGCAGAAGAAATGTTGCATAATACAACAACAATTTTTGTCCATTCTGTTTCTAAAATGTGTTTCTAATTTATCCATTTCTCTCATACACCCACTACAATTAACATGAACCAGGCTCCAATTATCGTTCACTGGATTGATATTAACAAATTCACTGTTTAGACTTTTGTCCTTCTCCCATCTTTTCTGACAGAGCAGTCAGAGGGATGCTATAAAATGTGAAAATGACCTGTCATAGTCTCCAATTAAAATCCTCCTCTGAGATCTGATTAGATAAAAAATAATACTCAACATCTTTACCATTTTATCCGTATGCTTCAAGAATAAAAGTTAACCTACAGAAATGATCATTTAAGTGGGCTAATTTTAGGAATATGCAAAATCATTTTTATATCACTCCATTTAGGTTAAGCCATGCTGAAGTAACAAGGGAGGCAAAATTCTCACTAATTTATAACCACATGTTTTAGTTTCTTGCTGATATCAAGTGTCATTTCTTAGGTATGCACTTACCTTTAGATTACACAGTTTGAAGTGTCCTCAACTAATTCTCTTTATTTTATTCAGAAATCCATAAGCTAAAAATCTTTCTGAGTATGATTATTATGTCCCATGAGAGTAGGAGAAGGGACAACCCTATCCACACGTACGTTCACACATGTAGGTTCAGTGCATAACCTAGTGCTTTATTCATCCTGGGTGCTCTATAAATATCTGTTGAATGAATAAACTTATTTAAGTTAAACTAAATATGACCTTAAGATTTTGGTGTAGGGCAGATCAGATAAACAGTATATCTTACTATAAGCAAGTTTAATTCACTCATTAATTTTAATACTTCACTTTCTTGCACAGGTTGGGAAAATCTGCTATGTCTCGGTCATGGAGGAGAGTCATCCAATTACAAAATTGAGTTGGCTACTCCTAATGGAAGATTCTTCAGCTGAGGTCTTCAAATATTTTGTGGACATGTATACTATTAGAAAAAGAAGCACATTTACCTCTAATATATGCATATATTTTTGTCTATAAGTTATATGCATGAGTTTTTCAGTGAGCTACAAAGATGTCCTCTGATGATTGAATGAAATGACACAGAAAAAAGCCTGAGTCAGGGTTAATATGTGTTCTCATTAGAATGCATGGATCTCTTTCCCACTATAGATTTTGCTTCTGGCTATACACACGGGATATACTTTTCTTTCTTTTTTAATGCACTCTGTAGGATAACTTTTTTAGTGGAAAGTTTTTTGAGAGATCACATTCTGGTGAATCACTATATGAAAAAGCGTTATTTGTTTTCCTCATCCTCGATTTTGTCCAGGAACTAATACTTCTCTTATTTTCCTACTGAAGACACATAAAATTGTTACATTGGATTTTCACCTACAAAGTGTTCTGATGGCTGTATGATCATTTATATAGAAAAAATGATCCTTACAGATGAATACACATTATATTTATATTTTTATTCTATCTAACACACAGGATAAGTGCATGATGTAAACTCGGATTCTAGAAGAATATCAAGTTGTGTATTCTGTAAGATGCTAAATGCCCATTGAAATATATATATATATACGTATATATACGTATATATATAGTGACATATATATACGTATATACATACATATATATATACGTATGTATATATATATATACGTATGTGTGTGTGTGTATATATATATATATATATATATAGTGACTAGATAAATTCTCAATCTTTAGAGGAAAGCATTGTGGCAATAAATCTTAAGATTTGGTGAAAACTGTTCATCCACAGGTGAGTTTGGAAGAGCAAATGGGGAAGATGAACTGTGTGTGCTCTCAAGGAAGTCATTGTTGGGAATACAGTGGATTTTGCATCATACAAGCACTGCTTACTTCATGAAAGGGGATAGGATTGGTGGGGTTTTAAATAAAAAGAGTTAGACAAATAAAGATAAGACTACCGGCAACAGGAAGTCCATTGCTTAAAATTAGCTGATAATCAAAGAATACTTTTCCATTGAATTGAGAAATATTTATCCAAAGCTTACTATGTCCCAAGCAATCTGGATACAGAATAAATAAGATAGTGTCCTTTCTTCAAGGGATTTACATTATACTGCTAGGCACAGAAAACATAAGAAGTAATTTTACTAGAGTAGAATAAGTGCCATAGATGTATATTCAGAATATTATGAAAAGACATAAGAGAGGCAGACCCCTAATAATTTTGGGAAAAGTGGCATAAAACTGAATCCTGAAAGCCAAGTGAAAGCTAGCTCAAAACAGAGTTGGGAGGAGCATTTTCAGGAAGTGGGAGTAAAGTGTAGAAAGGCTGAGATTTGGGAGAAACTGGACATAAAATATAAATGGGAGAGTGGTGAGCAAAACAGGGCAGATCATGGGCATCAATATATGGATTCCCATATGTTTGCAGGCAATAGACAACCTTTGACGAGATGTGTGTTCCATGAAGATTAATCTTGTAGCTTGTGAAGCATAGAGAATTCAGGACAAGATCCCGGCAGACTAAAACCTCAGTTTACTACAGATATGTTCCATCAGATTTCTTTCTTCTCTGAAAATTTTGCAGAATTAGATTGAAATAGATGTTTTTTAAGAATAAAGTAATATATGTATTTCACATATACATTACGAAGGAAATAACAAAATAACATCTTGCTCCTAGTCTTCAGTTTTTTGTCCTATTAATATTTAAATATATTCCAGCTTCAGAACTGCTACATATTTGGAAGGCTTGAAGTTGCTAATCCACTACTCTCCATGTTTTGTAATTTGTTTGAAAAATCGACAACACAAGAGTCTGATCTAAATTGTTAATTTCATTTACTGACAAATCTAGATTGCTAAACTCTGCAGGGCCAAAGCTAACCTCGCTTTCAGAAAATGTCCCCCCAAATCAACTATCCTATACATCCCCGGCAGAGCACTACAACATTTAGAGCAGAACAAAGGACTTCTCACATAGGTGCCCCATGATGAAAAAAAAAAAAAAAATCAAAGAGACCTGTGAGTAGTAAAGTTAGCATTATTTACCTAAGGATACTTGTGTTAAATGTGGATAATGAAAATTACTAATAATGCAATATTTTACTTTAACCATTAGTCTTTGACCATGAGGATTCTAGGTGTGGTAAGAGAAGAAATACAGATATAATATGGAAATGGGTAATTTTTTTTCCTAGTCCTGAATTTTATGTGTAACTATCAGTATAAATTTATGAATCTTTTGTGTAATATTTTTCTTATCACTATCCACGGAAATACTTAGAAAAGTGAAAGAGGACTCTTCCACGAAATACTCAGTATCAAAGATAACTACTAGTGTGCAAATTGTGGTCTTGAAATGTACTTTAAATAAATAAGAAACACAGTAACAGGGCTCCCCATATAAACAATTTATTCCATGTTTGGGGCAGAATTTTAACAAATTGAGTCTAGATTATTTTGATTACCAATTAGCACAGAAGTTATAATAGCTATTATGGACTTATCAAAAAAACTAAGGAGAAAATGAAACAGCATTCACAGGAAAAAGATGAAAAATCTGAGCATTAAAATCTTTTTTGCATTAATTAAACCATAGGGTAACCTCAGGTCTGTAAGGTAAAAGTTCTCATTACATAAGTCTTATTTTATAATAAAAGGAGAAGAATGATGTAATTAGTATAAGAGCATTTTGTAACAGAAATAATTAATGAATTAATGCATCTAGCCATTGAGGACCAGCTAATACCACAAGGAAAGGTAGAGTGAGTATCATGAGATTTCTGTTAAAAGAAAGCAATACCATGTATGAAGTTGTCTTGTCAAAAAAAATCACATATGAGGAAGACTGAGTCTCTAGTCAAAGCTATCAGTTTATAGATAAAAGGAGTGAACAGACAAACATTAAAATATATTCTGAGATGGAATTTGCAAGAAAGAATGAAGGAAATTCTAGTGGCACCTGGGTGGCTCAGTGGTTAAGCCTCTTCCTTCGGCTCAGGTCATGATCCCAGGGTCCTGGGATCGAGCCCTGCATTGGGCTCTCTGCTCAGCAGAGAGCCTGCTTCCTCCTCTCTCTCTGCCTGCCTCTCCATCTATTTGTGATCTCTCTCTGTCAAACAAATAAATAAATAAAATCTTAAAAAAAAAAAAAGAAAACAATACCATGTATGAAGTCGTCTTGTCAAAAAAAATCACATATGAGGAAGATTGAGTCTCTAGTCAAAGCTATCAGTTTATAGATAAAAAGAGTGAACAGATAAACATGTTAAAATATATTCTGAGATGGAATTTGCAAGAAAGAATGAAGGAAATTCTAGTGGCACCTGGGTGGCTCAGTGGGTTAAGCCTCTTCCTTTAGCTCAGGTCATGATCTCATGATCGTGGGATCGAGCCCCACATCGGGCTGTCTGCTCAGCAGGGAGCCTGCTTCCCCCTCTCTCTCTGCCTGCCTCTCTGCCTACTTGTGATCTCTGTCTGTCAAATAAATAAATAAAATCTTAAAAAAAAAAAAAAAGAATGAAGGAAATCCTATCTGGTTTTCTCAACAAACGTATTTCAAGGAAAATACAAGCAGAGAATAGCAGTCTTTCTGAGTTGAGAATATATGAATTTTAATGTTGAGGTAGCTAGCTGTGAGGGGTACAGTATTGGAGAAGAGCAGGTTAAATAGAGAATGAGACCCAGATATTTCCTGAAGACTGGGCAAAACTAAAAAATACTTAAAAAAAAAAAGATTTATTTAGTTTTTGGGGGTTGGAGAAGTGAAGGAGATAATCTCAAGCAGACTCCCTGCTGAGCATGAGCTCCTTCACAAAGGGCTTGAACTCAAGACCCTGAGATCATGACCTGAGCCAAAATCAAGAATCAGATGCTTAACTGACTGTGCTACCCAGGCACCCCTGAAAAATATTTTGTGTAACCAGCACAATTCAGATAAGAACTCTGAAAAGTCCTATCTTACCAGTTGAGCTAAACTAGTTTTAAGGGGGAAAAAAGTTTAGACTTGCCCTAATCAAACTTAAATACAATCCTTGAAAAAATTAGACTCATTCACAATTATCTTAATTGCTTGACAAAAACTTTAATGATTTTTAAAAGAAAGAAGAAAAATGCAGACTCTCAATAATATAGCACCTGCATTTTCAGTATCTAATAGAAAATTACAGGACATGCAAAGAAAACATGTGATCCATGATTATGAGAAAACTTATGAATAGGAAAGAACAGTAGCACAAAGAATAAAAAGGAACAAGTGAAAATATTCCTGAAAGTTTCTTACAATACATATGGAGTGTTAAAGTATAATTTGTAGGAAGACTGTGATAAGTTAAAATTACATATCATAAACCCTAAGTTAAAGAAGACCCAAAGAGTACATAACATAAGCCAATATAAGAGATTCAAATGGCAGAACTTTTAAAAAGACCAAAAAAGATAAAAGAGAACAAAGATAAACTTGAGTACATTTAAAATAAGTACCAAGATGGTAGGCCTAACCCATGTGTATCAGTAATTGCATTAAATATAAATAATTTCATATTTAAAAATTAGTAAAAGACAAAAGTTGTCAGAATGTAATCTACAGGAAACTCAATCTACAAAGTAAAGGAATGGAAAGAGATACACAATAAGATATCTCATTATAAGAAAACTTGGCTATCTAATTTAATATATGAAAAAGTAAACATCAGGGCACCTGGGTGGTGCAGTCAGTGATCATACAATTCTTGGTTTCAGCTCAGGTCATGATCTCAGAGTGTTGAGATCAAGCTCACATCCAGTGTCAGGCCAGGCTCCTGTGCTAAGCATGAACTTGGCTTGGATTTCTCTAGTCCTCTTCCTCTGCCCCTTCCCTCCCAAAATAAATAAATATTTAAAAATAGGGAGAAAGAAGCAAATATCTGGAGAAGGAATAGTACCAGATATTAGTAAGAAGATTTTATTATTAAAACAGGATGAACTCAGCAAGAAGATATAAAAAAAATCTAAAACTCTGTATACCTATTAATAGAACTTCAGAATGCACAAATCATTATCTGAACCTGTTGAAAAAAATAGACAAAAGTAAAAAATCTACAATTTTGGTTAGAGATTTCCATAGTCCTCTCCTAGTTATGACTAGAACAAACAGAAAGAAAATAAATAGGAATATAGAAAATGCGTGCCACAATATCATTCAACTTGACCTGATTGACATTCAGAAAATGCTACACCAAATCATAGGGAAGTATATACTGTTTTCAAGTATAGATGTTATGCACATTTAATTGGTTATATTCTGGGTTATAAGTCTTAAAATGTTAAATGAATGAGAGAGTACATGCTTTTTGACACAAAGGAAATTAAATTACAAATTAATTAAAAAGTTATCTAGAATATAAGCAAATAGTTGGACATTAAACCAACATAGTTATATATAAGTTATTGATCAAAGGAAAAAAATCACAATAATAGTTAGAAAATATTTTAATTGAGTAATAATAACACAAATAATCAAAATTCTTAAAATGCAGCTAAAGAAGTGATTAGGTGAAATTAATTATATAGCATTAAAATGCTAAAAGATTATGTGTTCAGTATCAATTGTATAAACTCTTTCATGAGAAGCTAAATAAAAACAAAGCAAATTAAATCTAGGGTAAGGAAAGGAAAGGAAATAGTAAAGATGAATGATGAAACATATTAACTAGAGAACAAATAATAAAAAAAACACTTTGAAGGGAAAAAATAGTCTTGTTAAAATAAATAAAACCGATAAACCTATGGTTAAAACAATTAAAAATAAAACAAATTGCAAGTACAAGAAAATGCAAGTTGACTCCATACAGAGTCATAACTATAGGTCCTAAAGACACTGAAAGAACAAAAACATTATGAACAAATTTATCTCAACATAATGTACAGATTTCTTGATGTCACAAGTCACCAAAACTGACACAAAAAAATAGAAAGTTTGAGTATACCCAAATTTACTAATAATTGGGTTTGCATTTAAAACTTTCTTATAAAGTCTGTGCCCAGATGTCAAATATTCTAAGAAGAAATAAACATTAATTCTGTACAAATTCTTTCAGAAGAAAAGATTATATGATCCAGTCCAGGAATAGCCATCATGCAACAAAAATGAGGCAGAAATGTCATATATATGCATATATATGTGTATATATATACATATATAATGTTATTATTATAATAAAATAAAACTGCAATAAAATGAGACATGTTTCATATATACATACATATATATGTAAGCATCATTATATGAATATAATAGTATTAAAATAATAAATGTATTAAACATACAAGACATTTATTTAGGAATACAGCCCACTAAGAATAAAAGTGAAGGAAAAAGGATAAAACAGGCAAATTATTAAGGCATTATATCATCTGTTAAAGAGACGGAGGGAAAATTTGCAAAGGAAGAACCTCAGACTACAGCACAGCATTTACAAAATCTTGATGATTTGGGTAGGAATTTCCTGAGCAAGAGTTGTCCATGAAAAGATTTCCATACCAAGTGAGAATATGTCTATGCTAGGACTCCAACAATGCCTATTGTTCAGCCTGGAGCAGCCCAGGGTGAGCATGGCCTTTCATTCTACTAAACTCCCTAAAGCAGGTCCTCTTAAAGAAAATTTGAGCAGCATATTTTATGGCTGCCAAAATAAATACCTGTGGTCCACCCTAAAAAGATTAGAGTTGGTTTAACACTTAAAAATTATATAATGGATTTCATTGTGTTAACAGAAGAAAGAAGAAAATTCATTTAATTTCCCCAAAATAACCTTTAAATTTTTAACAAAATCAACCATTCATATTAAAAACAACAATAACAACAACAAAACTAATAAATCCAGGAATGGAAGACAAATTCTTTATGCTAGATAAATGGCATCTATCAAAACCTTAGATCTAAAATTATGCTTAGTTAAAAAAAATTTGTTTTAAAGATTTGACTTATTTGTTTGTCAGAGAGAGAGGGGGCAGGGTACAAGCAGGGGGAGGAGCAGGCAAAGGGAGGAGCAGTCCCTCCACCTACCAAGGAGCCCCACACAGGACTTAATCTCATGATCCTGGAATATTGACCTGAGCCAAAGACAGATGCTCAACTAACTAAGCCACCCAGGTATCTCAAAAAAATAACTTTTTTTAAAAATATAGGATCAGGAACAAGGCAAAGCTGTCTGCCTTTATCACTTTAAATTATTCTACTAAAGTCCTAGAAAGTACTGGAAAGAAAAAAAAATATATATATATATAATTTAGAAATAAAACTTTAAATTTTCTTTGTTCATGAGGACATGATGCAGGTATAAAATATCATAAAGAATCAAAAAGGTATTAAAACATATCATTTTATTTCATGAGTCCATAAGATAATAGATCAGTATACCAAATTAAATTATAGTCTGTAGAGAATAACCATAAATAGAATATAAAAATCAATGCCATTGACAATATCATCCAAAAATACTAACTATCTAGGGATAAAGTTAACAAAAGTTATCCAAATACTATAAAAAGAAAACTAAGAAACATTGCTGGGAGAAATTAAAGATGACCTAAAAACTATAAATGGAGAGACAGACCATTTTCAAGAACTGCAAACCTCAATATTGTTACAATGTTAGTTCTTCCCAAATTGATTTACACAGATTCAAAGCAATCTGAAGCAAAATCTCAGCAAGATTTTTTATTTCAGAAATTGGGACTAATTCTACAATCTATAATTAAATATAAGTGACATAGAATACCTGTTTTTTTAAGCAAATTTGGAGGATTTACACTGCCTACTTTTAAGACTTCCTCTTAAACCACACTACATATATTACCCATGTAAAAATAGACATAAATATACTGCTGTAAAATACACAAATCATAAACATGGGAAAAATAGGAAAAATATAAGAAATCATAAGAAAGGTCTTAATGAAGAAGAAAATTTAGAAAAAAAAATGTTCTGAGGGGAAGGAGTCAAGATGGCCAAGAAGTAGCAGGCTGAGACAACATCAGGCAGCAGGAGATCAGCTGGATAGCTTATCAAACCATTCCGAACACCTACAAATCCAACAGGAGGTCGAAGAGAAGAAGAGCAACAATTCTAGAAACAGAAAATTGACCACTTTCTGAAAGGTAGGACCAACGGAGAAGTGAATCCAAAGCGATGGGAAGATAGACTGTTGGAGGAGGGGCCGGCTCCCGGCAAGTGGCAGAGTAACGGAGCACAAAATCAGGACTTTTAAAAGTCTGCTCCACTGAGGGACATCACTCCAGAGGCTAAACCAGGGTGAAGCCCACGTGGGGACAGCATGGCCTCGGGTCCCACAGGGTCACAGATGGATCAGGGGTGTCTGAGTGTTGCAGAGCTACCTTATGACCCAGCAATTGCACTACTGGTATTTACCCTAAAGATACAAACATAGTGATCTGAAGGGGCACGTGCACCTGAATGTTTATAGCAGCAATGTCCGCAATAGCCAAACTATGGAAAGAACCTAGATGTCCATCAACAGATGAATGGATAAAGAAGTGATAAAGAAGTGGTACATGGAATACTATGCAGCCATCAAAAGAAATGAAATCTTGCCATTTGTGATGACGTGGATAGAACTAGAGGATATTGTGCTTAGCGAAATAAGTTAATCAGAGAAAGACAACTATCATATGATCTCCCTAATATGAGGAAGTGGAGATGCAACGGGGAGGTGGGGTTTGTGGGTAGGAAAGGAATAAATAAAACGAGATGGGATTGGGAGGGAGACAAACCATAAGAGACTCTTAATGTCACAAAGCAAATTGAGGGGGGCCGGGGTAGGAGGGTAGGGAGAGGGTGGTGAGGTTTTGGACATTGGGGGGGATATGTGCTATGGTGAGTGCTGTGAAGTGTGTAAACCTGGCGATTCACAGACCTGTACCCCTGGGGCTAATAATACATTATATGTTTATTAAAAAAATTTTTAAAAATGTTCTGATCTTAGGTTAGGCAAAGACTTTCTTGAGAGGATGCAAAAGTATTAAGCATTCAAAAATATGATACAATTTTATCTAACCTTATTACTCATTCCTGTAAGACAACTTTTAAAAATGAAAAGGAAGCCTGAGATGGAAAGAAAATAATTGACATACATTATTAGACAAAGGACTTGGGTACACACCTTAGAAGATCTCTTCAACTTCAAGATCAGGGTCCAATAAAACATAGGCAAATATTTGAACATGCACTTCCCCAAAGAAGATATATGAATATCTCATAATTGCATGAAGAGACTGAACATTAATAGTAGTCAGAAAAATGCAAATTAAACCACAATGGAATACCGCTCCATGCCACTAGAATGGCTGATACCAAGACTTGTCAAGTGTTGGTGAGGATGTGGAACAACCTAGTCTCTCATATATTACTGGTTGCAGTGTGAAATAGTTTGAATGTTTCACATAAGCTTTGTCCATATAATAAGGTAATTTCATTTCTAGGTATCTGGCCAAAAGAAACTTCAACTAATATACAGAAAATAACTTGTACATGAATATTCACAGTGGTTTTACTTAAAAAACAAAGAGAAAAAACAAAAACAAAAAACTCCAAACTGAAAAAAATACAAATATCTACCAAGTGAATGAATAAACACAGAGCTGTATACAAAATAACACTACTTGGTAATGAATGAATGAACCGGTACTAAACATGAAAGCAAAGACGAAACAAAAACAGCCTGCTCAGCGAAAGAAGCCAGATACAGAAGAACACAACTTCTAAGATTTTATAGGAAATTTTGGAACAGAAAAAGCTAACCTTTAATTAGAGAAAGCAGAGTAGTGGTTGCCTCAGGTGGAAGAATGATATGTGAAGGATGTGGATAATTGGAAAGAAAACTGTATTGGTTATAGAAATGTTTTATAATAATAAGTAAGATGATAGTTCCAAGGTTATATCTGTTTTTACCCTTCATCAAAGCATACACCTGAAATCTGTGTACGTTTTATAGAAAGTATACCTCAATAGTGTTAGCTATTTGTAATTTTAAAATACAAGGTAATGGGATGATATTTTTTGTGGCACAATCTTGCAAACATAAAATCAGTTTGTGGTGTCGTGTTTCAGACATTTGTGTATATTAATGCATTGACTTAAATACTAATAAAAGTGAAAAATATTAAAAATCTCTCAAATTCATTATGAAGCCTTGACTTCAATGTAAAATTAAGTAGTTAAACCATGTTCCTATCTCATTTCAGTAGTCAACATTCACATAGTAGTCACATTGTCATATAGAAAAAAATAGAATTATTTTCAAAGCAATTTGAGGTTCCTATGTAAAGATAAAAGACACTGTAAATACAATATTCGTGATGTATTAACTGGTTAATAATTTTTTTCTTTTAGTTTTCTGCTCTACTTCTTAGTTCAGCAAAATAGTTTATTCTTTAAACAAAATCATACATACTAAATGAGTGACTATATCCTTTATAGATAGTATCATTAGGATGAAACAATAAAAACGCTCAAGGGGCGCCTGGGTGGCTCAGTGGGTTAAGCCTCTGCCTTTGGCTCAGGTCATGATCCCAGGATCCTGGGATCGAGCCCCGTATCGGGCTCTCTGCTCAGCGGGGAGCCTGCTTCCCTCTCTCTCTCCCTCTGCCTGCCTCTCTGTCTAATTGTGATCTCTGCCTGTCAAATAAATAAAATCTTAAAAAAAAAAAAAAGCTCAAAAATCCCCAAACTTCTGTGAGTATTATGCTAATTTATTTGGAAAGTAAAGTCTATTTTGACAAATAATTTATAGGCTTTTATTTTTAAAAAGAACAGTTTAAACAGGTCATCTACCAAAAAAGAGATAAAACATCTGTGTTGCACAGCAAAAGTAACACAGGATTTCATCTCAAGTTCAGTGAAGCTATATGAAAAATCTCAATTGAATGTTAAAGCAAGTAATGAGAAATGCTTTTAGGCCCAAACAACAGTTAGCAGAAAAACCAACCCAAAACAAACCCCACGATGTTAATGTAGCAGGAATCGAGAAAGCCTGACAACTTAAAAACTATTTTGCAGTGAGCATAAAAATGTGAAGGTGATTCTCAGGCATCCAATTAAAGTAAAGGCACACGAACCAGGATTTAAAGGATTGGGGAAGTCATGACAGCACTTCTGCTGAATAATTCTAGACTAACAACCCAGAGAATTTCTTTCCAGACAATATCTTGATTCTGCCTAACTTTCTTTTTAAACTTTCTTCCTTTCCTCCCTTCCTTCCTCCCTCCCTTCCTTCCTTCCTTCCTTCCTTCCTTCCTTCCTTCCTTCCTTCCTTCCTTCCTTCCTTCCTTTCTCTTCTCTTTCTTCTTTCTTTCTTTCTTTTCTTTTTTCTTTCTTCTCATGGTTAAAAACACATAACATGAGATCTACCTTGTTCACAAATTCTGAGTGAAATACAAACTTGTTAATTATAAGCAGGATGTTTTACAACCTGTCACCAGAGCTTCTTCATTTTGCATGTCTAAAACGTGTACTCATCATACAAAAATTCCCCATTCCCCCAGAAGCCCCAAGATCCCTTGGCGATAATCATTTACTGTTGAGTGTGACTCATATACATGGAATCATAGACTACCCTATTTCAATATTTACAGTATATGTTTATTTAACTTTCTTATTTCACTTAGCAAAGTATCTTCAAATTATGTCGATGTACATTTATGTGTTTTCATCTCTTAGCTATTATGGGTAATGCTCAATGAACATGGCATTGCAACTATCCCTTCGAGATTCTGATTTCAAGTCTTCTGAATAAACAGAGAAATGGGATGGCTGGATCATACTTTTCGTTTTTGAAGAACCTCTATACTGTTTTCCATAGTGGCTCCACCAATTTACATTTCTATAAATGGCACCAGAACCTTTGAACAAATGTTCAGATTTCTCCACATTCTTGTCAAAACGTGTCTTTAAATAAATAAATAAATAAATCATCTTAACTGGTCTGAGGTGACACTTTGCGTTTTCTATTGCACTTCCCCTATGATTAGTGATGGAGAGCATCTTTTCATGTTAGTCTTTTTTTTTTTTTTAATCTTCTTTGAGATGCCTGGGGGGCTCAGTCCACTAAGTGTCTGCATTTGGCTCAGGTCATGATCTCAGGGTCCTGGGATTGAGCTCTACTTTGGGCTCCTTACTCGAGGGGAGCCAGCTTCTCCCTCTGTCTCCTGCTCCCCATGCTTGTGCTCACTCTCACTCTCTCTGACAGATAAAGTAATACAATCTTAAAAAAAATCCAGTAAAAAATCATCAAACACATTACAATAGCCTGCAATTAACTATCAACACTAATTCGGTAATTTTTAAAATTTTATCTTTTTAGGCACTTTTAAACTTTTGATTTTGTAGTAACATATGTCCAATTGCAACATCTAGACAACTTGTAAATTAAGCATATTTAAGAAAATGCCTTCCCTGATCAGTCAATTAATACAATATAGCAACAGGAAAAGGACTGTATCTAGTAATGACAGCCAATGCCACAAACAGCGAAATATACAAATTTAATATAATTTAATATATTATAAATATAAAAATACAGAACAGATAAGTTTCTTTTTCTGGACCATACTGTTCAAGAATTTTGTTGGCTTATGTCTCACTGTCCTTCTAGAGGTGATTCAGAAATTAAGGATTTTTTTCAACCTGGGACTTTTCCATCTTCAACAGGTGACTTGGAAATTCACTATTAAGCTGACAGAAGGGGAAATAGTAAAATAATTAATATAAGAAGGTTTGATGACCAAGACCTGAAGGTTATGCATGTTTTTCCACTTATTCATAATTGACTATCAGTCACAGGGCTGTATTTCATTTCAAAAAAGTATGAAAAATGTCTTGCACAATGCGTTATTGAAGAAAATAAAACAGGCTTTGGTGAACATCTAGCAATCTCGCCCACCAGATTTTTAAATCCATCTGTTCTTTTCTATTTCCTTTTTCTTTTTCTTTCTTTCTTTCTTTCTTTTTTTTTTCTTTTTGAGAGAAAGTGCTAGCAGGAGGAGGGGCTAGTAGGGGCAGAGGGAGAGAGAAATCTCAAGCAGGCTCCATGCACATCACAGAGTCCAATGTGGGGCTGGATCCCAGGACCCCGCAATTATGACCTGAGCTGAAATCAAGAGTTGAGTGATTGATTAACTGACTGAGCCCCCTGGGTGCTCTTCCATCTATTCTCAAATTAAAAATCATAGCTATAAATGAACAGTTTAATGATTGAAAATAAGTTCTAGAATCAAACAGTATAAAAAATAGAAGAAAAACATTAAACTACAAAACAGATATAAATATTATCTATGAAAATAATAATTACAGACAAATTTCTAATCCAGAACAACAAATGGCAGAGATCAGCAAAATAATATATTCAAATATAGTAAGGTAAGGACTTGTCTAATAGGAAATCTAAAGATGACTAAGCTAACATTCTAAAGGAAAGGTGACCGACACCCAGGTGTTGCAGCTGGTTAAGCTTCTGACGCTTGGTTTTGACTCATGTCATGATCTCAGGGTCTTGAGATTGAGCCCTGTGTCAGGCTCCCACCGCAGCATGGAGCCTGCTTATCCTGTTCCCTCCGCTCCTACCCTGCTCTCTCACTCTCTCTCACTCATACATAAATAAAAATCTTTTAAAAATAAATTTAAAAATAAAGGTAAAGAAAGATATTTAAGGTATGTTAACATAAAACATTTTTTAAAAAGATATATTAGAATACAAAAACAAAAGTACCTTATGGCTCCAGATCTCACCACAAAAATATAACTAAATACGTTCTTCACTAATAGGGAAAATGCAAGAAAAAAATTGAGCAAATAATTTAGTAGAGGTAAATGACATATAACTGCCCAAATAACTGCCCAATGCTGCCACTACTCTCTATTCTCTCTTACACACAATTTCTTTCCAGTCACTAAATAATAAGTGAGAAAGTAGAAAAACTGTAGAAGTATATTCCTTAGGGCATTCAGTATGCCATATATTCTATACATACAGTTTGAATATGTTGATTGTGGATGCACGTGCAAACATATTTGTCATAGTTAAGAGTGCAAGTGTGTTTCTACTCTGGCATTATTACACCAAAGCAGGTGAGAAGTTTGCAAATGAACTCCCACTTACATGGTCCATATGGACAGCTATTCCTCAAATGATTTCTTCAGCCACTTAAATATATAGTATGTCAGAGGGGAAAAAAAAAAATCTTGGCAGTTCATGCTGAATGTATGTCAATCATGTACAAAACTCAAGCTAACAAAATCCTCTCTTTGTGATAAAGTAAAATGAAATAATTCTCAGAAAAAAATTTGTTAAATGGATGATTTATTTGATGTAGCTTCATCTTTTATCAAAAAAGACCTAAAACTAAATACAATAACTTTGTTTTTTGTATCTTAAAATAACAGCTATCTTATGGTCTTTATTAGCCACCACAGACTTGGCTGTTATACATCATTTTGGGAATTTACACTGAAATTATTACAACCCTCACCTGAAGCTCCAAGGCCATATACACATGACAGCAAAGAGAAATCAGGCCATATCTTTAACACCGTGCTGGGAAATCTCTTTAGATAAATATCCTAGTTTACTGCTTACAAGTTCTGCTTTCCACCCAATAATAGAATCCAGTACAGCCAAGTTTTTCTGCCACATTATAATAAGGGCCTACTTTCCTCCAGTTTCTGATAGCATGTTTTTCATCTTCTTTTGAACTCACCAGAAGTACCTTTAATTTTTTGCCAACATACTCTTCATGATGCTACATATATTCTCTAAGGTAAAAGAAACATTTTGGGTGGGGGGCGCCCGGGTGGCTAAGTTGGGTAAGCATTTGACTCCTGATTTTGGCTCAGGTCATGATCTCAGGGTCCTGAGATGGAGCCCCACAATCAGCTCTGTGCTCAGAATGGAGTCTGCCGATTGTCTCTCTCCCTCCTTCTGTGTCCCTTCCGCTATGTGCTCTCCCTGCCTCTCTCTCTCTCTGGCTTTCTCTCTCTAAAATAAATAAAATAAATACATATTTTTAAAAAATTCTCTACCAAGTTTTGGGACGCCTGGGTGGCTCAGTTGGTTAAGCGGCTGCCTTCGGCTCAGGTCATGATCCCAGCGTCCTGGGATCGAGTCCCACATCGGGCTCCTTGCTCCGCAGGGAGCCTGCTTCTCCCTCTGCCTCTGCCTGCCTCTCTGTCTGCCTGTGCTCTCTCTCTCTCTCTAACTAATAAATGAATAAAATCTTAAAAAAAAAAAATTAAAAAAAATTCTCTACCAAGTTTTTTTTTTCACATTTTCTTCAGTAAGCATTTATTAATTATCAAGAAAATATATTTCTAAAACACTTGAGATGTCCACTCAGGGGACTTCTCTAGACTTTCCAGCTCTTACTCTGCCCCACAGCTCTCCTCCTCAAGACTTGGGGGGTCCTCTCACACCAAGCACTTGGGTGTCTTCTACCGGCCGCCCCCCCGCCCCCCAGCTCCACCGAGCACACCGTAGGGCCCGAGAGGAAGAATCCCGTCCAGGAAGTTGGCATGCAGAACAAAAAGTGTACATTCACCTAGTTGAAAAACATTCAAGGTGTTTGCCCTGAATTTTAAGCAGCACATGTGACCTGGTCCATTCGGGTTTCAAGTTCAAAGGCATCAGGCCGGTGCTGTGGGTTAGCAGCTAACATGTCCTTCAAGAGCCACTTGATCCCCTCAGACATGGAAGTCCTTAGTTCCTGGGGGATATGCAACTCCACCTTTGGGATTTCTAGCAGGGCCTCTCCAACAGGGACAAAATTGGTCCCCTGTTTGATATAGGTCCCAGGAGCTCCTTCTTGGTCTCAGAGTCAATGAAAGTGATTCTGTCATCGCCAGATGATAATGCGCAGGGCAAAGATGCCAACCTTGGCTGCGCAGTGCCCGTCCCAGACTTGGGGGGCCATGGAGACGTCTGAGTGTCAGGCCGAGGACAGCCAGTACTTACTCACGTTCACATTGTTGTCTCGATGGCCCTCGTTTCCTCGGGGGGCTAACCCCGCACAGACCTTGCTTAGTCCATCGTCCGCCACTTTGAGGAGGGGGGGCAGACCTGGCGGTGATGAGGCTGTTGTCTGGCTTGAGGTCCCTGCGCACCAGGTGGGTTTTGCGCAGGAAGGAACGGCGCCCGTGAGCTGAAGCGCGAAGCTGAAGCCCAGCCTCTGCCCTAGAACGTCCTACCTCGGGTCTGCACCTTCACAGAACTCCACGGCAAACCGGAGAGAGCAGAGCTCCTCAGCACAGGCCAGGAGCCTCTCTCCTTTGAGCGGGGTCTCCACCAGGCGCAGGTCAGGCTGCGAGGTCCTGCGGTGGCTCCTGCGCCCGGCGAGCCCCTCGCGCTGCAGGTCGCGCTCCTCCAACCGCACGACGTTCTGGTGGCGCCGCGGGAGGCTGGTCAGGACCCAGAATTGGACCAGCTCCACGTTCCCCGGGGGCCTCGCAGCGGACCTCCCAGACCGCCCCCCGGGCCCCGCTGCGCCCGGCCCCTGCCTGCTAAACCACGCGGTGGCTGCCGCGCGGGATCCCCCCAACGGGCTGTACCGCGGCCGAGCAGACCCGCCGCCCCGCTCTGGCCGCCCCCGCGCCAGGTAGGTCCCCCTGGGGGCCTCGGCCACCACCGGATCCACGGCCTGCTCCGCCGTACATATTTTACCAGCTGACTCTGCAAGGCAGTCTAGGCTCTTCTTCCCATCTCTCCATTCCCAACTCCCTGCCGTATGCTAGGTATCGGCTATCAGAGCCCCAGTCTCAGTTCCAAAATCTGTATCCATTTCTTGCGGCTGTTGTAACAAAATATCGCAATCTGGGTGGTTTAAAACAAAACGAATTTGTTCTCCCATAACCCTGGAGACTTAAAATCCAAAATCAAGGTGTCAGCAGCGTCATGCTTCCTCTGAAGCTTTTGGGAAGAATCTTTGCCTCTCCTGGCTTCTGATGCTCTCAGGCATTCCTTGGCCTGTGGGCAGCATAACTTTTATATTTGTCTCTGTCTTCAAATTATCTACTCTGGTGTCCTTTTGTATATTTTCCTCTTTTATGAGTTCCCTGGTCATTGAATTTAGGGCCCATCCTACATCCAAGATGATTTCATCTCAAGATCCTTAACTAATTACATCTACAAAGAACCCATTTCCATATAAGGTAATATTTTGAGGCTGTGGATGGACATGGATTTTCAGGAGGACAATATATAATGTGTTACAAAGTTATAGAAAAGTATCTTAAAGAAAAAAAAAAACATGAGATTACCTGTTTTAAAATATCATATTATGTTTAAAATAACGTAGGTGATTTTCCATCCTCATTCATGTGAATTCTCTTGAGTATGACTGAGTTTATTCTAACCCATCTTAATTCTGGTCCACAAGCAATCTTCTTTTCAGTCTTTTTTCTGTGACATTTTCTTTCTTACAGAATATGTTAACTTTATAACAGTAAGTAATAGGATCTTACCCTTCATAGTAAAAATGCAGAATCAGGAGTGTAACCAAACATCTCTATGCAGGCAAAGCAGTTATTTACCTGCCCAAGTGTTAAACTCTGCAGTGCAACAAAATTTATCCAAATGTCCCTCATGTTTGAGGGACAATGCTGTAGCTTCCAGCCATTGACCTGCAATGAGATGCCTGAAGTTACTTCTTTGGGTTTGAAAACAAAAATATAGATAATTTGTAGGAAACGTGTTACTTGTGCACTGCTTGTGATGTGTCCTCCTTTACTCTTCTAAGCTTGGTAAGTTCAGGAAATAACCCCATCTAATTTCCTCAGATCTTGAGTAAAAGGGCAAAACATGCCTCAGATTTCCAAGGATCAAAAACAAGCCAAGGACACCTTAACTTTCTTAGTTGCTTTCAGTAGGATGGAACACGAATGAAAAAATTGATAGTAATTAAAGTGATTGGATTGTATGCTGGCATGCCTTTTCACGACTATGAGAAATGCTAAAATTTGCAATTAGAATTGCTCTCTGTAAGGATATCATTATCACTAAGGGCATTCATGTATTGGATAATTTTCAGCTGTTCTGCTAAGTTTCAATTATATTGGCACCCATCTTTAATGTGTGCTCATAGCCCTAAAATATAAATCTAGATCTTAAGATTTCAAATAAATTTAAAAACTCTCCTCTTTCCTCAAATTGCTGAGGTATATGCAAAACTTACCATCTTTTCATTTGCTAGATTTTTGCATTTATTAGAAAAAAAGTTTTTCTATGATAAAAACTACTGAAGATCTTATTTCTCATAGACATTTCCAAGTCATTATTCTCTTTATAGGTAATTCAGTTTTGTTAATGTTCCACTGGGCAGTAGAAATAATATAGTAAGCTATTAGTTTTTCTTTTATATCATATGGGTACCAACCTTCAATTTCCGTTCTCATCAAGACTCTTTATTGTCCATTTTTAGCAGGTTCTCCAAATGTCCCTAGAAGACATGCACTTTGCAACTATCCAAAATCAAAAACTCCATCCTCTGTCTCATTGATCTGAGACATATTGCTCCAGTTTATTGAAGTTATTATTACTTATCATAAAATATGGGTTAAACATTGCAACATATTCAAGAAAAAGGTAGAAATGGAAGTTTGATTATCACAGGTGGTCCAATGGAGAAAGATAAATGACTATTGTTTTTTATTTAAAAGACAAAAACAACTTCAGATCAATGGTTGCCAAAATTAACACAAGCATGACAAAAAGCATTCTGCTTGTATACTTTCAAAGTTTCTTGGCATATAATACTTGCTAATTATAAGGGAAAACCATAACTACAGTTGAAAAACCTGTCATACATCAACTTAATTAAGTATACAGAGTTAACATGACCAGCAATGATATCATCTACCTGCTGAAATGATGTACCAAGAAAGGCACACTGTTACTTCTTTGTATCCTTATTTAAAAATTCATGATATAATTAGGAGAAAATATAAAGTAAACCCTCATTAAAGAACAGTTTACAAAATACACTTCAAAAATTTTAAGGTCATGAAAATCAAAGGAACAATGAGGAGCTATGTTGGAAGACAGTAAGGAAACATGAAAACCCAATGCTTTATTTGATTCTGGAATAGATCCTGAACCAGAACAAGAAAGTTAGTTGGACAATTAAATTGAGTAATATCAATAGATTAGTTATTAGTATTATATTAATTTAACTTCTAAGTGTTGATAAGTGGTTACATGACTAGTAAAAATTTGAAGAAACTGCATGAAAGATGTATGGAAATTCTTTGTTATCTCTGTGCTTTCTGTACATCTGAATTTATTTCAAAATAAACTTAAGAAAATAAGGATTGATGACACAAAAACTAGTGACAAGAATTAGAATATTTAAGTACAATCAGAGATACTAGTAAAAACAAATTACAGTATTTTGCTTCAGTAAACCAAAGTTTGTATAAATACAAACCACATTTATATCTAAACTAAATATGATACCAGTTACTCATCTTCCATAGAGGATTATGACAGCCACAATAAGGTAATAATAAATATTAGCCCAACAATTCAAGAAAATTGAATTGTAATTTATAATTCATTTGTCGTTATTAATACATATATTGTACATACATATGTGTATATGCATCTCTCTCTCCCTGTGTATGCTGCGTGGGTCCTATTGAATAATTCTGGAACAAGTAAGAGGACTGATCTAATGAAAGATTTGGAGAAAATCAAGATTCAGTTAGAAAAAGGGAATAAAGGAATAAACGATATGGTGACCAAGCTATAGCAGCAGGGTATGCCAAAAGATCACGACTACGATTCAAAATAAAAATGAGGAGGATAAACTAGTGTGTGTGACTCCTCTCAGAGACACAAAAGCAACTTTAGCATCAAAATCTACCCCCCCAAAAGACTAACAGAGGTCGGACAAAAATGGCAAGACAGTTTGGTAGTGTGAACAGACATCAAACTGGGGCTGATTCTGAAAGTGATGAAAGCCCGAGCGCGAGAGTCAGCAACGCAAGTGAGCTTACAACCACCAGTCAAGGCAGCAGCGCTAGAAAAGGATAACTTTGCACAATTTCTAAATAAAGATGTCACAGAGGAGGAGAGATTATGGAAGTGCTAAAATACTCGAATTCTATGTTCAGATGTTCAGGTCTTTGCTTTAACAAAGGTATCCTTCCCTCTGTCTCATCGTCTCTCTCTGTCTCTCTCTCTCTCTCTCACAGCCACACCCCTTTTCAGTCAAGCGAGTTTACCAGCCTAATAACTTTTTAAATTAAAGATAAGAAAATAAAGGGTAGCAAGTGTCAAAGAACCAGTTTTATTTCTGGAAGGCATTCACACAAACAGCAGGAATCAACTTTTCCCTGCTAAACCAGGGAAACAATTTTTTTGTGAAGTTGTGGTGGACTCTTACATTGTAGGACCAAGAGATGCCCACATTTGTATGCGGGCTATGTATTTTGCTTGACTTCAAATGAAGAAGTCCCATAACAATCTGGCTTTTTATAAATAAATATCTTACGAGAAATTATATTTTAGTGACTTAGGAAGTTTAAACAAACTCAGAGTCAGCCTTAAAATATTAGAAGGTCAGTCTTTCAAACAAGCTAATTTAATTATTTTATCTAAATTACAAAGTGCATAGATTCTTTGAACTAGCAAAAGCTAATCTGGCCAAACGTTGCCCCCTTTCTTTCCCTTCAATTTCTGTTTTCTTTTCAAATAGTTTTATATAAATTAACTGGAAATATACTTGAAAAATTATATATTCAAGCATGTGGGTTTATGTAATAACTATATAGGCAACTCAAATGTTACCTTTAGCTGTAAACTTTCTTTTGATCTGGAAAGATTCACAGGCTACTACCTCACCTAATCGAGGTTTATATAAATATTTTTTTCTCTAAGATGGAAATTTAGCAGTCTAAATTTAAGTTTTATTGCCTGAAGTAAAGTTATAAAACCCTGAACTTAATTTTCTTTTAAGGAAAATATTTCCTCAGTAGAGTTGAATTTGTCACTCAAATCTACTTCTTTATTCTTTTTCTTTTTCCTTTGTCCTTGAAATAACTTTTCTAAGCATCTACATAGTTACTGAGTCAAAACAGACCATCACTATGCAAAACTTTTTGGTGACGTAAGTGGGAAAACCAAAAAAAAAAAAATCCAATGTTATAATTCATTTTATTATAAGCTGTAAAATCTGCTAGGTTTTTTTTTTTAATGAATTGGTTTATACTCTTTTTTTAAAAGATTTTATTCATTTGAGAAAGAGAAAGAGAGAGAGAGCGCAGGGGAGGGGCAGACGGAGAGGGAGAAGCAGATTCCCCTCTGAGCAGGGATCCTGACACAGGGATCTGACCACAGGACCCTGAGATCCTGACCAGGATGTGCCAAGCCAGACACTTAACCAATTGAGCCAGTCACACAGCCCATACCATTTTTAAAAATTTATAAGTCAATAAAATAATATAATGAAGTGCCTAAATGTTAGAACTATGTCTTCTTAAAATTTTCAGAATAATTAAGGTAAAAATATGTGCCTCAGAACTTTTTGCTTCTTAATTTTATGTCCAGGGACATCCACAGATAATTATTTGTTACATAGGGGCGGCCTGGGTGGCTCAGGGGGTTAAAGCCGCTGCCTTCGGCTCAGGTCATGATCCCAGGGTCGTGGGATCGAGCCCCGCATCGGGCTCTCTGCTCTGCGGACAGCCTGCTTCCTCCTCTCTCTCTGCCTCTCTGCCTACTTGTGATCTCTGTCTGTCAAATGAATAAATAAAATCTTTAAAAAAAATAATTTGTTACGTAAACTTCTGGATCTTTTCAAATATATATATAACTTCATCTATAGAAATGTATAACCTCACACAGACACACACATATCTGGAGAATCATAATAATGTAATCATGCTCTTCAGGTGGTCCTGAAGATTTTTCTCCAATTGAGCAGAATAAATGGTTATATTTCAGATCAATAAACATATATGCACCTAATTCTTTAGTATGTTTCTTGTTATAATGACTGACTATTCTACATTTTATTCAACCATTATACTTTTAACGTTCATTTTAGTTTTTTCCAGGTGTTTATAATTATGAAAAAAATGATTTAACCTAGATGTATTTAAATTTTTGGTTCTTATATGGAAAATATATCTAAAATATATTGGCTAAGTGAAAGAATAGTGCTTCCTTAATATTAATTGATATCTCTGTTTCTATTCCAAAACATTTGTATACTCTTCCCCAAGTCAGGTGTATAAGAGTGGCTGTTTATCATCAATTTCTTCAAAATATAGAAGTTATCTGACTTTATAATGTTTATTGATCCAATAGAACAAGGTTGTCTGCTCTTGTCTTCATTTACGCTTCTCTATGGAGAATTTGAGGATCTCTTATAAATTTATTTGCCACTTGTCTTTCTTCTTTCATACATTGATTTCTTCATTAACAATCTTTGTACTTTTCTTACTAATTTGTATTAGCTTTTTGTATATTCAGGTTCATTAATTTTGTCTTCAAAATTATTGTCAGTATTTTCTCTCAGATCCTACTATTTAATTTTGAAAAAATGTTTTCATTATATAATAGTTTATTTAAAAGCTTTTATTTATTTATTTACTTACTTATTATTATTTTTTTTTAATTTATAGCTTCATGCTTTTATTTACATTCCAACTAGTTAACCCTAACATATGGTGTCATATTAGTTTCAGGAGTAGAATTTAGTGATTCATTGCTCACATATAAAATCCAGTGCTCATCACAAGTGCCTCCTTAACACCTGCCTGTCACTCATTTAACTCATCCATCCACCCACTGCCCCTCAAGCATAAATGTTTTATGTTACCCAAACTATCAATTTTTTCCCACTATCTTAATCAAACATACAAATGAGAATTTTTTGTTTGTTTTGGAAAACAACTTTGGAATGTAGCCTTGTTCTTTATTTAAAATGAAATCTCTTTCTTACAAAAAGCCAATGGAAAAAGATGGAGTGCACAAAATGGCCAAAATATGGTCATACACACAGGAGCATTTGGTTAGAGGCAACCAGCTGCACCTTCAAAACTCCTCCACATACAAAATCATGTAATATACAGCTATTCACTCACTTAGCAAACATATTTTAAAATATGTATCCTATATAAATAACCCAAGTTAAAATAATTCTTGAATACATCAAAATTTTGTCACTATAAACACTTGCAGAAACTGAAATGGGTATAAATCTTATAGATTTGCTTATAAAATAAATATGAAAATTTACAAGTCAAATTAAAAGGGAATCAATGTCTATATCTTCCATCTGAGCAATTTAATAAAGCAAGGAAGCCTTCTAAGAACCCTTTCTCTTAGGCTTGGAATTTTTGGGGGGTGTTATTTCCTGACAATATTTTAAGATTAATCATTCTAGCACTCTTAGTCATACTGGTCTGTTTGTTCAACCCCATTTCTTTTATCTCATGATTTATCTTGGATTCAATTTTCACATGTTTTGTTTTATTTTGCTGGAGTATGTCCTATAATCATTTTTTCAGGGGTCTATTTGAATCCTTATTTCTCTCTCTTTTCCTGTCATATTTTATTCACATATTTATAGTTATCCTTATTACATGAGATGTTCAGCTCATTACTATAAAAGTGGTAGGCAGAATATTATTATCTGTTATGAGCCTCCTTATCTTCAGTTAACCTATAGCTAAAGCGTTAACAAATGGATTAATAGATATATAGCATAAACCTAGTGACTGAGGGGCGCCTGGGTGGCTCAGTGGGTTAAAACCTCTGCCTTCGGCTCAGGTCATGATCCCTGGGTCATGGGATCAAGCCCTGCATTGGGCTCTCTGCTCTGTGGGGAGCCTGCTTCCTCCTCTCTCTCTCTGCCTGCCTCATTGCCTACTTGTGACCTCTGTCTGTCAAATAAATAAATAAAATCTTAAAAAAAAATTACTAGTGGCTGAGTTGAATGGAAATGAAGTCAATTTCATTACATCAGAGTTTAAGGTAGGAAAAAATGCAAACTCATCCCCCAAATCTTTCTACTAGATCTATATCTAAAAGTCAATTTTAGAAAATATAGTTTCATATCAAAAACACACTGTATTCATCATGTAGAAGACATGTAGAAGACATCATGTAGAAGACATGGCAGAAGTGTCCCAGCATGAAGACTTCTGTCAAAGATCAGGGGAAACCACTCATGTTTTTAAACACATTGCTCATTGACCAGATATCTATCATGGGAAGAGTAATGGGTGAAAGAATTACACAGAAGCAGAGGCATTTTTCTAGGATACTTAGGAAGTGACAGTGATTTAGTGGAATCTTCTTGACTGTGAAACTTCAAAGAAACTTCACCTTGGGACTTTTCCAGCTCTAGGGGAATAATGTATATGGAGAGAATGGTAATGGCTGTCAGTTAACTTCATCCATGCCAAGTGAGGCATTTTTCAGATATATACTGGGAGAAGATTCTGTAGGTGGCTGTTTACTATTCAATTATAAACATTTCATTACACATTCTCCAGGACTGCACCCACAAAGACTCTCACAAAAGAAATCACACCCTACTTCATCCCTTTCCTTTTCTATCTCTCCTCCTGTGAATTCTCTCCATCTGCTGCTCTCATGTTGTTACTCTTGTATTTAGCATAATTTGGCTTTATGTAAAATTATTGGTTCTTACTCTTATTTCTGAGAACATTCTATCAGTCAGACTATTTGCTGGTGGGTTTTATGTGTCTGTCTGTCTGTTTGTTTTATTTTAATTTTTGATCCTGGCAATCATTTCCACTGTGTTTAATTCGTTATCTTTCTTACAACCTGTTACAATTATATGTTCTTTAGTATGCTCGTAAAGATATTATTTATTAAAGACAATAACACAATTGAATTTTCCTTTAATCTTGGTTTTGTTTGATATCGAAGGAAAAATTACTACTTCTCTTTGAAGGTGATTGCTTACTTCCAAATTCATGGTTTTGTATTTATCATTGAGTTAAAGATTGCTTGACTTAGTCTCTGTTTCCAATTTACAGAAGCAGAGGTATGTTCTTCTGCTATAAGGAACATGATCATGACTGATTGTTCCTCTGGTACAGATATATCATTTCTCTTACATGTTTCCAGTCATTCAGACCCTAGGCTCCCTCTTGATCTCAAGATCCATACTGGTTTCTCAAAAATAGGGAAAATATGATCTAGATTTTGATGTTCTAGCAATGAGAACAGTATCTAAAATGAGGTCAAATAAACTAGATGCTCCATATTTAATGGCCCAGATAAATACTGATAGTTGCCTCAGGGCACTGTTGTGATCTTCTACCCACTATTAAACAAGCTGTGCACATTTGGACCCCAGCATTCCTTTCTCTCTTTCCTCAGTTGTGTATGATTTATAGAGTGGTTTCCTCCATAGATTGGACTGTATTGTTTTTTGTTGCTGTATAACAGACTTCATATACTTAGCCACTTAAAAACCATTCATTTATTATCTCACAATTTTATTGTTCGGAAGTCTGAGTAGGTCTGCCTGGATACTTAGCTTTGGATCTCACACTGAAATTGATGTGTTAGCTAAGTCATGTTCTTTTGGGGGGTTCTGGGGAAGAATCCCTTTCCAAACTCATTCAGACAGTTGGCAGAATGTAATTCTGTGAGGTTAGGACTGAAACCGCCTTTGCTCTTTGTAAACCACTTATGGTCATTGTCAGTTGTCATATTCTTTGAATCATGACCCCTTCATCTTCAAAACCAGTCCTGGTACCTTGAATCTTTTTTGTGCTTCTAATCTCTTAGACTCTGTCTTCTGCCACCAGAAGGAGCAGGTTCACTGCTTTTAAGGCTTCGGGTTATTGGCAATGACCCCATCCACGATAATCTTTTTATTTTATGGTCAGCTGCATCTTATAGCCACAATAACACAATTATGGGGGTGATATTGCATCATTCACAGGTCCTGGAGATTAGGATGAAACATCTTTGAGTGGGAAATTTAGAAATTCAGTCTTTCATACTAACCTCTGATGCTTTCTCACTTCCAAAAATTCTTCCTAATAGTGGTTCACCAACAGAAGCTATTCCTGTTCTTTGGCATTGATACTGATACATTTAATTAGAAGTGGATGAGAAGGGCTGGTAATACTTTGCAGTTAGATGAGAGAAGGGCTTATTGCCAAGATCTAACAAGGGAACTCTAATTTTTAGCCAAGGAGATGCCAGCAAAGCAAAATGTACTCAATTTGCCACAGGGACACAAAATTAAATTATTTGTTTGGGCATTCAAATGTGAAATATAATTTGGTATCATTTATTATCATATGCTTTGTAGTGAAGGGAAAAAGAAAATTATTCTGTTGACTAAAGAAGAGACACCAATCACCAAAACTTTAAAATTCATATAAATTTAATAGATATATTATTGGTATTGGAAAATTAAGTATTCTTAATCCTTACATAACTTTCTTTTTTTTTTTTAAGATTTTATTTATTTATTTATTTGACAGAGAGATCACAAGTAGGCAGAGAGAGAGGCAGAGAGAGAGGAAGGGAAGCAGGCTCCCTGCCTAGCAGAGATCCCAATGCGGGGCTCGATCCCAGGACCCTGGGATCATGACCTGAGCCGAAGGCAGAGGCTTTAACCCACTGAGTCACCCAGGTGCCCCACTGAGTCACCCAGGTGCCCCACTGAGTCATCCAGGTGCCCCCTTACATGACTTTCTAATGGGGATGATTGTTGCCTATTTTTCTATTGGTCATTGTCATGATGTTTTGTTATAACCTTCCATAACTTCAAGGAAAATGCAAAATAATTAAAACACATGTGCACACACACACAGAGGACAATAAAGTTTATATTTCCTATCATTCTGTGATTTCCCCTCTTCTTTCTACACAAGCTATTTTAAGCAATAATTTTCTGAATATTGTACCTTCTCTGCTATGATTCTTGATTCTGATAGGCTAATTTAGGAATTGCATCTAAAGTTGTATAATTCTACTTTAAGCTCACTGTCTTTATTTTCTAAAGAGAAATATATATATGTATATACATATACATATATATATAAAATCAAGCTAATTGGATGATAGGTTTTTTAAATGTCAACAGTAAATCTACTTTATTAAAAATTTACTCAAAACCACATAGGTGACAAGTAATTGAAGCCATATTTGAAAAGCTATTTGAATTCTTGCCACCTTAGTATAATAAGAATATTATGACAATTGAAAAAGCCCAGGAAATAGCAATATTCTTGAAAATATTATCTCTTCAAAATGTGGAGGAAATTGCATTTATAATTCTAGTGATAGCAAATTATGTGAATACCTCAGTGAATGTGGCAGGAGGGCAAGAAAGATAATCAAAAAGAATTTGTGAATATAACGTGAAAGAATAAACAGGATATTATAAAAATTTAAATTCAAGACTTAAGACAATTGTCTTATATGTTGATGTACACAGGGATCTTTGTGGATGTTGCTTTAAAATGTAGCAAAAGGAAATGTATTCTTCAGAGATTCTAATTCATATACCCTAGAACAGGAGCTGAGAAACTTGATTATAACATTATATATCTTAAAATACTCAAGAAAAAAAAATCAGGAAACATTTTTGTTAAACACCAACCTAAGACACTTGAAGAAAGCATATATATATTTAATACTGTTCAAATGAAGACAAAATTAATATAACATTTCCAAATTCTCACTGATAAAAATGAAAATCTTCAAATTACCATATTATTGACCCAAGTAAGTATAATTTTAATACTTTTTGTACCAATATAAAAAGTATAGGGATTTATTATAAAATCATTTTTATTATGAAAATAAAAGAAATGAACTAGTTAAATTTTAAATTCTTAAAAATAGGAATTGGAGAAAATGGATGGTAAGTTCTTTTTTTTTAAAATTTTATTTATTTATCTAGAGTAAGAGCAAGGGAGAGCAGGGGGAGGGGCAGAGGTAGAGGTCGAATCTCAAGCAGACTGAGCACTGAGCCCAGCCGGGGCTTGATTTCCCAATCCAGAGATCATAACTTGACCCGAAATCAAGAGTCCCACACTTAACTGAGACGGAGTCATCCAGGCACCCTGGATAGTAACTTTTATACATAAATTATATAACGCCTATTAAAGAAATAAGTTTCATTGATAGAGGATAGAGGAGATAGAAGGCTTGGATTGGGGGAGAGAGATAGAAACAGAGGAAGAGAGAATTGCAAAAATTACAAAGCACACAGAGAATAAAGAATTAGGAACTACTAACTACTCAGTTGGCGGCAAGACTCAGGACTGAACTATTCTGTTTCATCTCTATGGTTCTCATGAGTGTTTTAATAAGGCCAATTCATACCAATTCATCCACAAACAGTGTTTTAAATTTGATAGAAATAGTACCAGCATGGGTCGATTTGCTGTATCTCATTACTGTGTTTTATATATCTTTGTTCATTCGAAGAGCTTTTTGGGGGTGCCTGGGTGGCTCAGTGGGTTAAAGCCTCTGCCTTTAGCTCAGGTCATGATCCCAGAGTCCGAGGATCGAGCCCCACATTGGGCTCTCTGCTTAGCGGGGATCCCGCTTCCTCCTCCCTCCCTCTCTCTCTCTCTCTCTCTCTGCCTGCCTCTCCCCCTACTTGAGATCTCTGTCTATCAAATAAATAAATAAAATCTTTAAAAAAAAAGAGCTTTTGTTTACTCCTTTAATGGTTTAATACTACCTTTGTATAAAAAAATCACAACATACTGTTCAATTCTTTATGGGGTAAACTTTAACTTGCTTCCACATTCAGTTATTGTAGACATTGATACACTGGACATTTTGTTTATCAGAAATCTCTGGTTATACACATAGCTATGGATTTGCCATATCAAAAATGTGCACAATTCAACTTTACTAAATGTCGATGATAGGCCTCTAAAATTATATGTATTTATGCTTCCATCAGCAGCTTATGACAGTTCACATTGCTACAGTCTCATGAAAATTCTATTTTGGATGACTTTTAAGTTTTTCTGTATCTTATATGGGGCAATATCTCATTTTTAAAGCTGACATGCTGCTGACTAATTAGGTGTTTATTAGAAATTCAGGTTTCTATGTATATAAAATTTTAAAAATTTCTTTCCCATTTTTGTTAGATTGTTTTTATTTTTCTAATTAATTTGAGGGGTTATTTATAAATTATGAAAGCTCAGCTTTTGCAGGCTGTATATTTTAAAAATATCTTTCTGCTTTTGTGCTGATCTGTTTTCTGTTATAACGTCAAGTCCAGGTCTATCCTGATTGGTCGGCCAGGTATCTTACCACCACTGTCCTGAAAAATGAGATGCCACATCATTGACAGGGGCCAAAAAAAAAAATGCATGCAGTACAAACTTTAAAATACATAAAGTGATTTTTATAAAGTGAGAATATTTAAGGAAGATATAAATGTATGAATTTCTTACCATGCTAGTTTCCTGAATTTTAAAAACTTATTTTACACATATTGAATATGCAGTGTCAGGATTTTTAGATTCATGCTGAAATAAATTCCCAAATTTAATCATGTGATTAATATTTACTGAGCCACTCTCATGTCCCTGTTTCAGTGCTCCTCAATAAGGAAGCAGTCATATACCAATCATACCCAGTACCTGCCTCATGAAACTATTAGTCTAAGAGATGGCTTAATTAGGTAGCATGAGAGATATTAATAACAACTCAGAAGTATGTAAATATAAACTGAAGGGTCTATACAAACCTATGGGTAATATGAGATCTGGTTTATTTGTATTCATCGTGTTTTCAAGGGGACCTTTAGATTCAAATACAAAAAATAAATCATAGAAAAGTAAAACAATCTTCACTGTTTAAAGTATATAGACCTTTGTAGGAATAATTAATTGCTTATAATCTTCTAGGTACTACTGCATCAAATCATAAGAAGAAGAGCAAAAGCTAAAAGACAAGATATTTTAAATAAAAATATAATGTAATATCAAAATACTGTAGTAAAGTTTTATATTCTAGAAATTGTATCCTTTCTTTTTAATCAATTAAAAAGAGAAACAAAACCCCAGGTGCATAAATGTACTATAGCATTCCATTAAATTATAAATATTTTTTAAATTTTTAATAGAAGATGTGTCAGTTTTATTATTCTATACTGTTAATCGTCTTATGAGGATTTTTAAATTTTTTTTAATTCAGGAAAATTCTATCTAAATCATAATACACTATAGTTTTATCCAGATGAAAAGTATAATGAGATAGTTCCCTTTAAGAAAGTCTCTATCTCTCTAATTTTGGATGTCATATTTATTAATTTATATGTTTGGATCACCTGGTCAGAACTTCAGTGTTTTATTTGAAGTCCAGGAAATCAAATGTAGCTGATATTTCTGTATAAAGCTTTCTGTAAGTTAAGGAAAGGAAAATGGTATAGAAGAGTGTGGGTTTCTACAGATATCCATCCAGAGGAAAAGCATATTGAGATAGAAGCCCAAGATTCTTCTATTCATTGTTTCAACAAATATTTAATGAACACTTATTATGAATCATATATTCAACTAAAACTTAAAAATGTGTAATTTATACAAATTTATACGTATACTACATACTCACGTATACATTTCTTCAGAGCTTGTCGTGAATAAGCATATATTGATGGGCAAGGGAGACATAAAACAGCTGTGATAAAGTGGTGTATGGTTTAAATAGAGGATAAAATTTTACGCTGCTTGAATATTATGCAATGTAGTATCTAGACAGTGGAATCATGGGTATGATTCCTTAAGAAAGTGACAATGAATCAGTGATAATGTGAGTTTGCCTGGTATGGTAGATTAGATTATTACCCCACGTCTTTACTCCTTCCTTCCTTCCTTCCTTCCTTCCTTCCTTCCTTCCTTCCTTCCTTCCTTCCTTTCTTTCTTTTTTTTAAAGATTTTACTTATTCATTTGACAGAGAGAGAGGGGGAGAGGGAGAGCACAAGCAGGGGGAGAGGCAGGCAAGGGAAGAAGCAGGCTCCCCGCTGAGCAAGGAGCCTGATGCAGGACTGGATCCCAGGACCCTGGGAACATGACCTGAGCCTGAAGGTAGACGCTTAATCAACTGAGCCACCCAGGAGTGCCTTCACTCCTTCATTGTAATAAAATCCCACATCATTTGCCATATGATTTAAAGTGTCTCCAGGGGAAAATGCAAACCTTAAAGCCACACCACATTGATGAGGGCCTGGCCAGATGATCACTCTAGCCAATAATAGGAAATTCAGAGACATGGCATGAACTTCCACTTAAAATTTGCTTTTGTAGCTTTAATTTTATGCTTCAGTTTAGTCCTTATCTTTCTACCATCTGCCTTGAAAAGAGCATGACCCAAAGTGCCACGAATCCCAGAATAAGTGTCTTGTGGAACACACCTAAACCAAATATGTACCCATTAGTGAGAAATAGAAATGTTTGTAGTCCCATGCCATGGAGATTTGAATTTGTTGTGAGGCATTATCATTGAAGAAATCTAAAAAATATATGTCAGCTACAACATCAGTGTTAGAGAAAATTCTGTAGTAAACAATGTGAGGAAAATATCCAACATTGTAAAGGGTAGAAGAAGAAAAAAAATCCAGATAATAAAGTCTCAATGTTTATCATGAGATATAATAAATATAATTGTTAGTATTTACTGAATGCTTGCCACTTGCCAACATAGTTTAAAGTGCTTTAATATATAGCTAAGCATGATCTATTTTGATTAGTGTTTTCATTATATATCATTTTCCACCCTATTTAACATATCTTAGATTTATATGGAAGTCATAATAGTTAAAGGCAATATAAAATCGCTTTCTCTTTAAATCCACTATGACAACCTTTTTCTTTTAGTTAGTGGTTTAATTCATTTATAACTACTGTAATTACTGATACATTTGTGTTTAAATATACTGTTTTTGTATATATGTATTGTGATTTTTCCTCTCCTATTTTTTCAGATGTATTTTTTTTTAATTTTTCCATTTTTCTTTTAGTTTACCTGTTAGTTATTGTTTTGCTTTTAGTTACCTTCCATTGCTTTATTTATCTAAAATGTATGAGATACAACCTTGATTCATTAAGGGTAAAATAAAATTAGCATGTTTCCACATTGCAGAAATTGCAAATATATTAGAATTCTTAGAACACTTTGTTTCAAATGTTTCTCCATATCTTTTGCTTTCTTGTGTGTATGTACTTTAATTAACATATACTTTAATTAATTTGAATATACAGGAACATAATATATAAATACACACACAGAGTGTGGGCATTAGAGGCACCAACTCCAGTGCAATCAAAAACCTGCATATGACTTTTAGCATCAGAAAAACTTTACTGATAGCCTACTGTTGACCAGAAGCCTTGCCAATAACATAAACAGCCACGTGACAAATATTTTGTATGTTATATGTATTACATACTGTATTCTTACAATAAAGTAACCTACATAAAAGAAAATCTTTTTTTTTTTTTTTTTTAAGATTTCACCTATTAATTTGACAGAGAGAGAGAGATCACCAGCAGGTAGAGAGGGGGTGGGAAGCAGGATCTCCACTAAGCAGAGAGCCCGATGTGGGGCTGGATCCCAGGACCCCGAGATCATGACCCGAGCCAAAGGCAGAAGCTTAAACCACTGAGCCACCCAGGCGCCCCTACATAAAAGAAAATCTTAAGGGGACACCTGGGTAGCTCAGTTGGTTATGTGGCTGCGTTCGGCTCAGGTCATGATCTCAGGGTCCTGGGATCGAGTCCCACATCGGGCTCCCTGCTCGGCAGGGAGCCTGCTTCTCCCTCTGCCTCTACCTGCTGCTCTGTCTGCCTGTGCTTGCTCACTCTCTCTCTCTGACAAATAAGTAAATAAAATCTAAAAAAAAAAAAAGGAAATATTAAGAAAATCAAAAGGAAGAGAAAATACATTTACAATACTGTACTGTATTTATTGAAAGAAAACCTGCATACAAGTGGACCCACAGAGTTCAAATCTGGTTTTATTTGTATGTACATACATGTATTTAATATAGTATATACATAAATCTATATAAAGCTCCACAAGACATGAATAGTTCTTGTTGAGTTTTCTGATCCACCCTCTAACTTGCTCAGCACATCACTCCCCAAGCCGTCCTCTATCCCCATGGCTCTGTCATTGTTTTCCAATGCCAGAAAATCTTCCCGCAGCATTTCCTTTAATCAGAGCCTTACACAGCTGACTTCTCCCAGTATTTCTTTCTGAGATTTTACTTTGTCTTCATTTATGAATGATATTTTCACAGGGCATTGAATTCTAGGTCAGCATTTGAAATGTCACTCCATTGTCTGCTGCTTCTCTTGTTTCTTTGGGGGAGTCTTTGAAGGCAATTGCCTTTTGACTGGCTTCTTTAATTTTATTTTCTGGCTGCCTTTATAATCTGTCTTTGTCTTTGTTTCCGGCAGCTTTACTATGATATTTTGGTCTCTGGTTTGTTTTTGTTTTGTTTTGCTTTTTTCTCCCTTTTGGTTTGCTTTTAGTTATTTTCTTGTTGCGTGCCTGAGTATTTTTGCCTAAGACCCAGAAATTAGGTCTGGAACATCGCATGACAATTTAAAACTCTAATTGTGTTTTCCTCCAAAAACATTTGTTGAGAGAATCAATTAAACAGATGTAGTTACCTGAATGGAGACAGACGTGATCCAGGCCCGGCTTCAATTACTCTGAGTCCTGGTCTACTTGCTGTCCCTCCAGTCTAACACTGATCACTTTAGGGTCCCAGTGTATAATCCAGGACCCATCTCTCAAGTTGCCCTCTAATTTCAGTTTGTGTTATCTCATCGGTCTTGTGAAACTGTCCAAAATCTGGTAAGCTCCCCAGTCTGTCCACATCAGATGACTTCATCTTCTCAGAACCCCAGCCCCTTAGAGTGAATCCTTGAATGGCAAAGTAGAGTCAGGAGGCTGCCTCGCCATCTTGGGCTCCCCTTACCTCCAGGAGAATGGACCTTAGGACTTCAGGGACATGAACTTCAAAATGAGGCATGTTGTGTTCAATATGCTATTTTTCAGTGTAGAGGTCAGTCCCATGGCTCATCTCCCTTTAGCTTTGGCCATGCAAATCAACAAATGCAAAATGTATAAAATCAACATAGAGCTGAGATAATGATAGGCACGTTTCTATATTTTAGTGACATATTCATTACGTAGGACTGTGGAAGAGTTATTCTTTTCCATTATAAAACTAAATTCAGAACAAAGTATAGGACTTACACGATGTGTTTTTAACATAAGCTACATTTAAAATTCTGGAATATACAATAGAAATCAAATGAATGGTTGTGGGAATAATGCAATTTTAACTGATCCAAACCTGGACGAACTAATTTCACAATCATTTATTTCCAGGCTATCTCTAATACCAAACATCTGTTTCACAAATTGCTTTGTGACAAATGTATAGGTTAAGTGCATACCTGGCACAAAGTAAAGGCTTAGTAGCTATTAATGTAATTAATTCATGTCTGTTGGCTAAATGCAGCCTCTCCTATTGCAAGTATCTTGTGTCTTAGTCTCATGCCTTGTTCTCAATTTATAGATTTAAGCTTAATTTCCACTTTATAGTTTTGCCTATAGAAAGTGCTTACTTAGTAAGTGTTAATTAAGGGAATTTGAGTATAATTTAAGTGAAAATAATAAGATTGTGTTGTATGGTGTGTAGTATTAGGAAGTTTTGGATTTAAGTAACAGAAAACATGGCTTCCTGAAAATAAAATATTAGAATGATAGAAAATAAGAAAACCTTAAAAATATAAATTTTATTATACCTCCTTTCAGGAAGGACATATGAACTATATGAGCAAGGGATTGGTTTCTTTTAGGTACTGGGGTCAGAATGACTCATCTTCAACTCCTCTCCCTCATGTTGAGCTTCACTCAGGATTCCCAGGAGAGAGGGACAAAATCTGACCAAACCTAGTTGAGTCATGTGACCTAACTGTCAATAATATCTACCGTCATATGTATTGCACTGAAACTCAGCAATAGGTTATTGTGGGGGTAGTGTACCTGAATATATATAACCATTGTCTTAGTCAATTCTGGCTGTTATAACAAAGTGTCATAGACTAGGTGACTTACAAAGAACAAATTTATTTCTCACAGTTCTAGAGACTGGGAGTCCAAAATCAGGGTGCCAGCATTGTCACTTTCTGATGAGAGCGCTCTCTTGGGCTGCTGGCTATCATTGCATCTTCATTCAAGGGAAAGGGCAAAGGAAGCTTTCTGGGGTCTCTTTTAAAAAGCACTGATTCCATTCATGAGGGCTCCATCATCATGATCTAATTACCTCACAAGGGTAATTATGCTTATTACATTAGGCATGTTCAGGGATACTATCTCCATAACTTTATTCTGTTTAAATTCAAACTATTTTTCTATAAGATTATGTGTTTTATTCCAAGATAAGAGTAGCATTAAACCCTATATGAGGAAATCACATGGAGTGTCTCCATATATGTGTGGCATGGAAACCTATCTGGTAATTAATAGAATTAATAAATAAAATCCAATCTAAATATTCTGGGGAATATCGAAAACATGGTCAGTCTCCTAGAGTCGATAGAGTATCACTGGAATCCTGAAATCATAATTGATCAGATATGTATCTGATCAATTATGATTTCAGGATTCCAGTGATCACTGGAGTCGTGCTTAATTTCCTTAGGAATTATTTTCCTCATTTACAAAATGCTAACAGTAATAGAACCTACACCAGAGAACTATACAAAGAATTGAATGAGATAATATTTTTAAGCTAAATGTTTGGTATATAGTAAGGACATATGAAGTTACTATATCTAAGTTAAATATTTAACTAATATTATATAATTCAAATTAATTGTTTAATTTTTAATATACTTAAATTAGCATTTATTACTAGTATAGTTGACTTACTAGTACTGACAGTTGCTCTGGTCACTGAGGGAGGCCATTGAACTCTTTTCTACTGGGAATTATAGAATAATACACTTTACCTTATAAATATCCTGTTCACACATTAGCACTATATAGTTTCAAGCAGAGATGAAATTCTGCAGCTTAGGTCCATCAAGCTGAAATGTTTGGTTCTCTAATATATGTGCACAGAGCTCACATGTGAGATCACATTTTCTAATTCTCTTACTGGACAGTGCCATCAGATGCATGTCACCATGGGACACCAAATCGACATTTGTACTCCATGGGGTTTTTAATGGAAGTACAGCCCTAACAAAGCAGTGTGGCCCATATTACAGGTGAAACAGGTAGAAATAAATTAACTATTAAGTATCAAGAGCAGTTGCTTCCGTAAGGCAGTGAACATGTAAAAAGATACCAGCTTTAGGTACAAGACCAGTATTTGAACCCACAACGAAGGTTCTAGATGCCAGTAACTCATTGAATCAGGTGAACTATTTGACATCTGACAACTTTAAGGTAGTGTTAAACCACAGGAAATTGAGACATTAAACTTTCTGGTAGTTACAAGCCATGATGGCCCTAACAAGTCACCACAGGATATTTCAAATGACATGTAATAGCTCATAATTCGTACACCTGAAAGTCGAAGGAGCAGAGGCTTTTGTTGCTGCTTGTGTTTTAATGGTCTCCATATTCTCTTATCCGTTTGCACTTGTACATTGAAATGTATGTAGCTACTGCATACTTACTGCATGAGGAGGGAGATTTTGAGAAATTAATACATTAGAAGCCAAATTGTTTTACAATGTAGGTGATCTCAGGTGAAAAATTATGCTTAAGATTTCTGTTTTTATTCTATTTTATTCTTAGATAAACTCGGTGTCTTCTGAAATCCACACAATAAAAAACAGATTGCATTTCCTAAAACTAGGTGCACAGATCTATACATAAATGTCTTGGGAGACAATTTTTGTATAATAGAGTCATTTAAAAAAAGAAAATGATGTTCTATGCATCATCTCCCTCTACCACAGAAATGTTCCTCCATCTAAATACTTTATTATTGTTGTTTTAACATTAATAATAATATTATTATTATCAGCATCTTATGTAGTAAAGCTTTATAACCAATGGAGCCTAAAATATTTTGATAGAAATTATCCAGTTTTGTTTTATGTTAATTACAGAAAAGCATGACTTATGTACTATATCTCATAATCTAATGTTATAAAATTTCAATAACTATGATTAGATTCCTATGCAAACCCCATGCCTAAAACTTAAAGACACTTTTCAGCTCAAATTATATGTCACACCCTTGAAAACTCATTTAAAGTATTTTTCTTCTTTCATTCTGTTTCTTTCATACAAGGCCTTGGGAATAATAACTAAAGAGTGAGTGAGTGAGTGAGTTATTTATTTATTGCTACACTTTACATAAGAGGTTTAGGGTTTTAGAGCCTGATAGTTTGGGGTTTTCTGGCACCCATTCTATTTTTTCTGACACTTAACCTGCTATTTAGCAAGAAAGAGATACAGAAACAAGCTACTTTCAGAAGATGCTTTTGGCAAGTAAAAGGAAATAGCAGGGAATATTTTTTTTTTCATGATTGAAATTGGTAAAAGAGTTCTCGAACAACAGTGTGTACAGGGTGGTGAGAAAATATGTATTTAATTTTAAGACTATTATTTGCAACATATTCATTTCTTACAATAATGAATATTTTAGACTATTTTTATTATTCACACATTTAAAACCAAAAGTGTAGTATACATTTTTGTACGACAGAATGAAAAATATTGCCTCATGGTTTTCAATATGTCTTTGAATATTAATTTTAAGGGGGGGTATTTTCAATAAATAAGACAAAAAGGAAAACATTCAGAAGTAATGAGTAATAATTTTTGTGGCAGAAAATACCACATTATTTTTAGCTGTATAGAGTCAAGTACCTTTACTAAAGAAAATAAAAATTTAGAAAGCAGATTGCCCTTATGAATATTTATTAGCACATTTAATGAAATGTTTGTTTAATAAAAAATAAAATAGTTTATGTCAATGAATATTGAATCTTTCAACTTTGCAAATAATTACCTTTCAAAATATCTTAAAGCCAATCAAGGGACTTTCTGCAAAATTCCGTTGTCTATTTGCAGTCACTAACAAATGTTTTTTTTCAACCACTTAAAACATTAGCAATGCTTCTTGGATATAAATACTCACATTAAAATAAATAGAGTGATTGATTTTAGTGAAGGGGCCATATTCCAATAGCACAAAATTCAGCTCACGAGTATAAGAGCTCTTTTGTCATAAGAAATCCATGTGAAGCACATAACCCTGGGGCAAGCAGCTTTTTAGTGGCCCTGTTGAGAAAACAGAATTTAATCAGTTAGGGTAGTGGTGTCCACCTGGGCATTTTGGAAGACCTGTGGAAGAAAGCCCATCACCGGGGAAGAGCGTGTTAGGTAGAGTGCATTGCAGAGAATGGCTGGGAAAGGAAACAAGATAGTCCCAATCAAATAAAACAAACACAATTTTTACCTAACATAACAATCACAAGATCACCAAAGCTAGCAAGTTTACAAGAATTGTTTATCATGAAAATAAGAACTTCTAACATTATCGTATCTGATTCAGAGATCACCTATTTTTAGACATCAGGATTACAAAAGTCAGCATAGAGTTGGTTTATAAAGTCTACCTTGGATTGAAGGTGTCAAAGCTGCACTGATGGCAAGACCTATGTAATTAGACAGGGTGACCTTGTGTTCTCTGGTTTTGGGGTGCTCATTTGGGTTTGCTGACTGAGGCATATGTACACTTAACTCTCCACAAAGGCAGCAAAGGAAGTTTTCTGTTTTGTTTCTCGTCAGTCTCCTTGGCCTTGGGCTCTCTGGAGCCTTTCCATCACAGGGCCATTAGCTCCTTCTTGAACCACAGTGTTCTTTCAGTTTCTGTGACATCATCCCTTTCAATTTGCCTCTACATTTCTAGCCACTTCTCTTCTATATTTCTTGTTTTTCTGTCTCTCCTTGATCCCTGAGTCTTTTTAGCTTCTATTTTGTTCTGTTCGTATTTTTGTTCTGCAGTTTATAAATTTTTGTTTGTTTTCAGGCCTCAGTTCTCATATAATGGGCAAGCATTGCACCGGTCATGGACAATGTCACTTACATAAATAAAATCATACTTATTTTCTCTTTTGTGTCTGGTTTATTTTGTTCAATATCATATTTGGGATATCTGCTTCTATTGCTAATATGCAGTTATAGATCATTTGTTTTGATTAATATATAGTATTCCATTCTTGGAAAAATAGTCCATTTTAGTGTTGGGCATTTGGAGAATTTGCAATTTTATGGCTACTCTGAATATTACTGTGATGGACAGTCATACATATGCCTATGGTAAACACATGTTTTTACATGTACATCTATAACTCCATGTGGAATTTCTGATTCACATATTCTGCTTTAGTAGAGACAGCCAGAGAGCCTTCCAATGTGGTTACACATCTGCCCACCACCAAAAGAAGAGAATTTCAGCTTTTCTACCTCCTCCCCAAACTTGGCATTGGCTTTCTTTTTCATTTTGCCACTCTCATGAATGCGTGGTGATACCTAATTGTGTTTTCAATTTCCCTTTACCTCATAACTATGCTAACCTTCTTGTCTTTTGTCTGTGTCCATATTTGGGTTTTTTTATCTTTTTCTCATTCATTTGTTGAAATTCTTTGTATAGTCTGGATATACTCAGCTGGAAACAAAGCAGCATCATTGTCCTGAAGTTATACCTTACTTTTTACTCTTCCAGTTGCGTCTTTTGATAAGAGAAGTTGTTATCCTTAAAGCAATGCAATTTATCAATTGTTTTTCTTTTCAGGTTGGCACTTTATTTTCTGCTTAAGAACACTTTGTCTGGGACGCCTGGGTGGCTCAGTTGGTTAAGCGGCTGCCTTCGGCTCAGGTCATGATTCCAGTGTCCTGGGATCGAGTCCCACATCGGGCTCCTTGCTCAGCAGGGAGCTTGCTTCTCCCTCTGCCTCTGCCTGCCACTCTGTCTGCCTGTGCTTGCTTGCTTTCTCTCTGTCAAATAAATAAATAAAATCTTTAAAAAAAAAAAAAAAAGAACACTTTGTCTACTCCAAGACCACAAAAATATTGTATTTTCCTCTAAGTCATAAATATTTACTTATTACATCCATGTCTAATTCCATCTGGAATTAATTTTTTGTGTATGATATGAAGTAGTGGCCACGTTTGTTGTTGTTGGTTGTTGTTGTTGTTGTTTGGGCCAGTATGGCTATCTGATTGATTTTTTTTGCCCTATTTCTTGAAAAAACCATCATTCCTTTACAGCACTGCATTGTCAACTTAATCATTAATCAGGATTAACATATGAAGTCCTCTTCCTTAGAGCTGGAGAGTGTTAGTTTAAGAACTCACTTTTAATTATGTCACAAAGTACAGTCTGAAGAGTAGATCTAATTGAGAAAACACACAATCAAGGGACATAACCCACAGAACACATAGCATGATGGTAATTGGAGTGGGGCAGAGAGGAAAGATGGATGCTATGTATTTAAACCACAATTCCAATCTGATTTAAGAACTCAGCAAATACAGATATGAACAAGAAGGGCAACAAAAAAATTCAGCAGTGTGTAATTTCAAGATTTGCATAGCGAAAGAGAAAAGTTGATTTTAAAATACTAAATGAGCATGATAAGTTTTATATATGTTGTGTATAAGTTTCTGGCAAGTAGTATAAGTGGGATTGTCCAGGCACAATTTGAAAATACAATGCAAATACAATACAAATCATTAGATGATTGTTGAAGCTTGAGAGTGGAGGAAATTCTGAAATTAGGGGATTAATAGAGTAAAACAAGAATATCAGTATAACTATTCTTGTATTCATTCATTCTTCACAAATAATAATTAATATAGTCAAGTTTTACTGCCATGAGAATGGTTATATGTTACCTATTAATCAAAAATCAATTAAGGATTATTTTACTTTCCATTTCATATTTGCCATATAAACCATTATGCATAGATCAGTATGCATGATTATAAAAGGAAGGAGTCTAGAAAACTAGCATATCATTTAAATTTCAAATCTAGTTCTATTTATTACAACCTTGCTAGTGAAAAACACCACCACCAATAATAACAAAAAGTATTTTGCTTGTTATCCTTCTTAGGAGAAATTGAACTGAAAATATTTCCATTCCTTGAGTAACTTGTAGCTTATGGGATTGATGCTCGCATTATTAGAGCAGGCAGCTGCTCTATTAATGTGATTTAAGGAAATCTAAGGAAGTCTCCCTTGAATAAATTAACTCCCAGTTGGATCTTTTTAAATTTCCAGCATTAGTGGTTTTCCCTGTGGTCTTTTTATAGGAGATATACACAGAGAGTTAGGCATTACATTTCCTTGGAGAGGTAACACATTATCTAGCTAATGAATTAATAGAGAACAATTGGTTGCATTTACCACCACTATCCACATTTGTACATTAGATAGCTGGATTCTGCAGGGAGTACTAAAGCAGAAAATTGGGAAATATAAGCAACAAGAAAAGGCAGGAAAGTCAGAGAATTAAAAGGCAGAATTTTTCATCTGGATGTTGAACTTGTGGCACAAAAGGTCATGTAAAGAGAAATGAAACTGTGTGCATTCATGTGTGTGCATATACAAACACATGTGTACACATATAAATTTGTTTATGATCCTTTCATTGTATTAGGTGTACTGAAATAAAATTTTATTTATTTTCTCAACATATTACAAAATTTATGATATTTTGGTTCATCCAAAACTTTGCAGTTTCTAGGTATGTATAAATTAGGTACAATTCGCATGGATTTGTAAGTTGTACACTAATTGTAATCTAAAACATAAATTCTGGTGTTGCCACTTCACCAGCAAGCAATTACATAAATCTTTCCTCATACAATTTTTCTTGATTAATTCTATTGTTTTTTTATCTTTTTTTTTTTTTCCCTTTAGATTTAGTGAAGATTTTCAGCTCAGGCTGAATGCACCTCCTCATATTAGTTTCATAGTTCTTTTTAAAATAATACTCTCTGTTCGAAGAAAATGGATAACCATCATTTAAAGGATTGGCACTTTTACTTAAAGGAATATTATGACAAACTTTAATTTTTTTAAAAGATGTTATTTACTTACTGGCCACAGAGAGGAGGAGAGAGAGAGAAAGAGAGAGAGAGCACAAGCAGGGGGGGAGCAGCAAAGGCAGACTCCCTGCTCAGCAGGAAGTCTAATGTGGGGCTTGGACCCAGGACCCTGGCATCATGACCTGAGCCAGAGGTAGACTCTTAACTGACTGAGCCACCCAGGCACCCTGACAAATTCCAAAATTTTACACCTAACATAAAATACCTCATTTTGCTGAATGGAAAAGAGATTTTTCTCCTCTTCATACATTCCTATACAGTATTCTGAGAAAACACTTGTCTACACCATATTTTCCTATTGTTTCAATGTTCATTTATTATAATGCTGTTTTTGTTTTTTGTTTTTTTCTTCTTTCTTCTTTCTCTGGTAGAATTTACAATTTTGAAGGTCCAGGTTGTGGGTTTGGTTTACTACCTTTCTTCATTTATACTTTTTTCCTATAAGGACCCATAAAGGCAAATGGTCTTAAAAGACCTCTGTTGATCACAACCCCCAGATGTATATGCAGACTTTTGAATTCCCTCTTGATCTATAAATATTTATCTCTACCTATTTGAAATATCTACTCAGATGTCAAAATTGAAGACTCCTTAAAGCTCTCTACATTTTCCACACCTTCAGCTGCCACATTCCTCTCAATCTTCCTTCCTCATTATAGTAATCCAAACTATCATCCTCCAAGGTGCCAGCCCCCATACCCAGCCAAATTTCCCTTTTAATGTGCCCTATCCATTTTTCCTACAATCCAACTAGCAGTTCCTGTTCGAAGTAAGTGAGATGACAAATTCTATACCATTACAATTACTAAAACTCTCCCATGTGGCGAGTTGAGGACTAACTTGTGACAGCTTGGTTTTGATCCACCCAGGTGGATATGTACTGGATTGTGCACCATGTCCAGCCTTTGAGAAAAAAAGGGAGTAATGGGAATAATATGAACCTGTCGATTTTTTTTCTAAATATTGATTGATTGATTTTTTTTTTTTTTTGAGAGACAGATAGAGTGTGCAAGCAGGGAAGGAGCAGAGGGAAAGGGACAAGCAGACTCTGTGCTGAGCTCAGAGCCAGATGCGGGCAGGATCCCACAAACTGAGATCATGACCTGAACCAAAATCAAGAGTGGGATGCTTACCCTACTGAGCAGCCAGGCACCCTGAACCTATTGATTTTAAGTCAAATGCTGAAATTAAGTATGAAAAAAGCAATATTGAGGCTCTGATGTTGGTAATCTCCTCCACAAAATTTTTGTGTTTGTCCTTGATTCTACTAGGTAGTTTAGGAGAAAAGCCAGGAAGTTAGGCTACAAGTATACCAGATTCATCCAATCAGCAAGAGATATAATTTAGGATTTGGATTTCAGTCTTCATGAGAGTTTGTCTATTTCTAATTTACTTAGTTTGTAGACTTCTAATTTTTTTTTAAGGTTTTATTTATTTATTTCACAGAGAGAGAGATCACAAGTAGGCAGAGAGAGAGAGGAGGAAGCAGGCTCCCCACTGACCAGAGAGCCCAATATGGGGCTCGATCCCAGGACTCTGAGATCATGACCCGAGCTGAAGGCAGAGGCTTAACCCACTGAGCCACCCAGGTGCCCCTGTAGACTTCTAATTTGCAGTGTTCACCCAGGCATATTACTCTTGGGGAATCATAAACTTTAATTTCTGATTTCTAGCCCTGTGTGCCTC
>ML107181.1:70478-86031 GCA_003697995.1 Taxidea taxus jeffersonii
GGAAAACCGTGTTCAACTTCTCAACCACTCAAGACATCTTGTAAATCAGTAAAATTCTCCAGAGGAAACAGTGGTTGAACTTACCTTTTACATTATGTCTTCTCAGATTCTTCCTCTCAGAACTCTTCATTATCTTAGAAGCACCCTGATGAGTTCAAAGATATATTCTGTATATTCTATATAATATATAATTATAAATTATTAATATATAGATTATAAACATAAGATTTTTCATAGTTACACCATTTTTAAATATAATATTTATTTGATGGATATGAATAACTTCATCTATTCCATTTTTGCATGATCAAGCAATTAATACCCAATACTAATCAAATTTCATTCTTAACTAAGATATTTCAAGTATTTTAAAAACAAAATTATGAGTTATATTTTGACTAATACATATAATTTTTTTTAAACTTTATTGAGGGACGCCTGGGTGGCTCAGTTGGTTAAGCCGCTGCCTTCGGCTCAGGTCATAATCCCAGCATCCTGGGATCGAGTCCCACATCGGGCTCCTTGCTCAGCAGGGAGCCTGCTCCTCCCTCTGCCTCTGCCTGCCTCTCTGTCTGCCTGTGCTCTCTCTCTCTCTCTAACTAATAAATAAATAAAATCTTAAAATAAAATAAAATAAAATAAAACTTTATTGAACCATAACATTAACGAATGGGTATAGTATTTACCAAATAGAATATATGACCTTTTCCTTAAAAGTGTCCCACCTGGCTTTAATACCAATCAAGCTACTGTAACAAAGGTAAATCTAAAAAACAAGGTATGTCTGATATTATTTGTCCTGCAGTTACAGTGCTAAAGTATACACTTATGTGCCACTTTGGTATTGAGTGCATCACTCCCCCATACCGCTGAAATATTTTCCTTATAAGAAGAAAACTATTTTAAAAGAGCATATATTTCTTGGAAATTACTACATACTACACTGTTTTTTTTATTTGAAACATTTATGTTTGTATTTTTTGTCATGGCTCACAGTGCAATTAAAAAAGTGACTTGGGCTTCATAAATGACAGCCCATCCCAAATGATCTAATTCGGCAGTTGGTTATGGTGAATTTTCCTCTTCCCTTACAAAAGTAAAGAAAAAGAAGTAGGACAGTTCTGAGATTGTTCTGATGGTTTGTGCTCTCATGTGGACAAAATCCCAATTCTTTTGAATTTGTAAACCTAATGATTGGCCAGACTTTTCTGAGTTGGCTTTCCTTTTAGAAGCAAATTCTTACATATGCTTAAAAGAGTTTGAGACTAGATATTTTAGATGAATTGGTTAGGTGTCATTAAAAATTAAATTAAGTCATAAATAACCAAAATATTTCTATGTTATTCCCTGTGTGTGAATGCAACTGCATTTATTACCTCTTAAAAAAGAATATTAAGGGTATCTGGGTGGCTCAGTCCGTTAAGCATCTGCCCTTGGCTCCGGTCATGATCCCAAAGTCCTGGGTTGAATCCCGCATCAGGCTCCCTGCTTGTTGGGAAGCCTGCTTCTCTCTCTCCCTCTCCCACTGCTTGTGCTCCCTCTCTCACTGTGTCTCTCTCTGTCAAATAAATAAAACCTTTAAAAAAATTAGAACATTAAAAAATTTTATCTTTTAGCTACTTACATTCATTATTTTATTTTGCCTTGAAGAACTGGTATGAAAAAATGGAGATAGTATTTGCTTAAAAATAAGATTTTGGGAGCACCTGTGTGGCTCATTCTGTTGAGTGTCCAACTCTTGGTTTCAGTTCAAATCATGATCTCGGAGCCCTGAGATGGAGTCCTGCCATCGGTCTCTGCACTCGGTGCAGAGCCTGCTTGATATTCTCTCTCTCCCTCTCCCTATGCTCTTACCCCTACTCTGTCTCTCTTTCTCTCAGATCAGTAAATAAACCTGAAAAAAAAAAAAAGAAATAAGATTTTCATAAGTTGCTTTTTTGCTATTATTGACTGATATTTAGAATAAATATTTGAATTTTAAAATTTTAAGTTGGAAATCTTATTGTAAATTATTCAAATGGGTTTGGTAAAAATACAATTATACTGTATCCAGTCATACAATCCTTTTTCTTATTGAAATCTCAGAGATCAATATTAAAGGGAAGGTTTGATGAACACTTTTTAAACTTCATTGTCTCTACATACTTATGAGATTTATCAAAGATACATAGATTTTACTGTTACTTTCTGTTTACACTAATGAAGAGAAACATTTAGTTTCATTTAGAAACATTTAGAAACATTAGTGGGAGTCCTATGTACTGAGGGGTGAGCTTTCACTGATTCTCAGCTGACATTCTAAGATACAGGAATAGGAAAATTTTCTTAAATAGAAGGATCCTGATAGAAGTATGAAAAATAAATCATATAATGATAACTCATTTATAAAATCACCCCTTCCGATTTCTAATCTGTGCTATTTGAAGAACCACCACCTGGTTCTTTACAAAGATTTGTCATAAATAACTATGACTTGGAGTACGAATTTTCTAATTTCCTGAGGAGCAATTTGGGAATCTCTATTATTATTAAAAAGTATTTAAATTCAATGTTTAGATATTTAATTTATAGGCATCACCAAAAGTACTCATAAAGTTTTTTGTGTAGCAACATTGTAGGGTTAATAGATAACATTTTGAAAATAAAACAAGGGAGAGCAAATGTTGATATATCCATAGGATATATATTAGTTTCCTGGGGCTGCTGTAACAAACTCACAAATCACGTGGCTTAAAACAGCAGAAATTTATTCTCTCCCATTTCTGGAGCCCAGAATTCCAAAATCAATACATTGGCACCAAGTGGTCCTCCCAGTGGCTCTGAGAGAGAACCTATTCCAGGCTCCCCTCCTAGCTTCTTGGAGAAGCTACAATCCTTAAAGCTCCTTGATTTGTACATGGAGGACTCCACCAATCTCAGCTGCAGTCTTCACAATGCATCCTCTTTTGTGTGTCTCCTTGTCTTCTTCTTTCTCCTAGGACATGTATCTCTGGATTTAGATCCCTCTCAGTAAATATATGATCATCACCTCTCAAGATCCTTAACTAAATCATACCTACAAAGACTCCTTTTCCAAATAATGTAATATTCATAGGACATATATGAGGGGGGTGCTATTATTCAGTCTTTACAGATAAGACATAATACAGCTTTTAAAGTTTTTGAGTAATACTAACAATATGGGAAAATGTGTACTGTAGAATATTCCACTAAAAATGGATATACATTGTGGAGTTATTTCAAATACCAGTGTGTATGTATAATTTACTATGCAGTACTTCATATATAAATGATTGAAAAGCAATACAAAGAAATGATAGTTATGATAACTAATCTCAAGACAGTGGGGATCATAGTTGTATTTTTTTCCTTTGTTGATGACCATGACTTACTTTTATAATGATATGTTATAAATTAATAAACTGTTATATATTTTCAGCATTATTCACTGTACTTATTTTATTAATTTTCTTTTTTTAAGATTTTATTTATTTATTTGACAGAGAGAGATCACAACTAGGCAGAGAGGCAGGCAGAGAAAGAGAGGAAAGCAGGCTTCCTGCTGAGCAGAGAGCCCGATGCCAGGCTCTATCCCAGGACCCTGAGATCATGACCTGAGCCGAAGGCAGAGGCTTAACCCACTAAGCCACCCAGGTGCCCCTATTAATTTTCTTAATTTGAAAAATAAAGCAAACATTTATATAGCATAATATGCTTAATTGTGGTCACAACAAGAATTGTGACAAGAAAAGACTAGAAACAGAAATTTTCATGTGTCTTGGGACCACTTTGAGCTACATTAGTCCCTACAATTTAATTCTCTTTAAATGTATACTATTTTTTTTTTAGGCCCTGTTTGAAAATTAGAGACCTTGTTATGGCTATTTGCAATTCACTTGTTGGTTCAACAAAAATACTGTATTTTTGGTTGTGAATGTATGGTGTATGGTGTACATACCTTACACACATTTCACTGTATGGTAAAAGTTGAATATTACTTCCCACTTTGACCAAAATAAAGCTACCTTTTTTTTTTTTAATTTTGGATGATTCTGGTAAATCTGGCTTCTTTCTGAAAGAAGCATTTATGTAATATGAAGTTCATCTTCACTTTGGTAATTTGTATGGAATTATTTCTTTACAAACCTTTCATCTCTCTGGATACCAACCAAAAGTTGAAAAACTAAGGTCAAGTCCAGTTTTTACAGATTATAGGGCACTTGACCTCGGGTCACTCATCTCTTGATTAATAAAACAGCAATAATATTTGTTACAATTTTCAGGGCTCAATATGTAACATTATCCTCCAGTTTGAATTCAATACAGAAATATGAGAGGGGACAAAGGTTGATGAAAATGTAATTTATGATAATGATAAAGCTAACTGGATAAAAGGGGTTTAGAAACTCTGTCAAATGGATGTGCTAACAATTCTCCTGACTTAAAGTCAACTGTATCACATCTTACAGGTCTCCCCATGGCAAAGCCTGATCCTGCACATTTACATCTTAGAAGAAGAGTAGAACACACTGTTAGAAAGATGGCAGAGAACAAAGAGAGAAGTTGGAAACCATCTGCTAAAGAATGGAGTTTTTCTCTCAGTTAGGCTCCCATACCAGAGAACCCATCTCTTGCCCTGGGAGGTCAATGGCAGAGTATGAAAGAACAGAAGTACCACTCCCACACTTGCCTTTCTTTCTCTTTCTTTTTATGTCCTTTCCATGGAAATATAAAATGTGAGCCATAAACATTCTTCTTCGTGTGGGATTGGCTGAGGTGAATGTGAGGATCTAATAAAAGGTTAGTTTGCCTTCCTGCCATTCATTACCAACTACATAAAACTGATGACAGTAATCCACCAAATATACATTTGTAAAATATGCATTGCCCTTCAATAATTTTATGTTTTGTCCATATTATTCTCTCATTATTCCCATTTAATATTTTCCTTTTCTTTCTGTTACAGCTTTGTCCATTTTCTCCATATTATACAAGCAAACTTAATTCTTGCCTTTTTTTTTAAGATTTTTATTTATTTATTTGACAGACAGAGATCACAAGTAGGCAGAGAGGCAGGCAGAGAGAGAGAGAGAGAGGAAGGGAAACAGGCTCCCTGCTGAGCAGAGAGCCCGACATGGGGCTCGATCCCAGGACCCTGGGATCATGACCTGAGCCGAAGGCAGAGGCTTTAACCCACTGAGCCACCCAGGTGCCCCTAATTCTTGCCTTTTATTTCCAGATAATTCTCCTACCATCTTTGTAGTAACATGCAACCAATTAATATTTGAATTCTAAGTGGTGATGGGTGTTCATCCTGATTGGCCAGTACCCACTGATTGTTATATACTTTAACTATCTCCCCTACTTATTTCATTACACATTGTGATATTTTAATAATTAAATTAATTAGAAGTACCTTAAGCTTGGGCTTTGACTTATATCTATGCTTATATCTATGATGTATCTGTGTGTGTGTGTGTGTGTGTGTGTATGTTTATGCTTATCACTATGCATAATATACATGTGTTATATAATACAAAATACTTCATAAAATACAAAGTTATACATAATACTAAGGCATTTAGCATTTAAACTCATCTGAAATTAAACATCATTGATTATTTTAAAGAAAACAAACTCCAAATAATACATAGTAGTTTAATACATTCTCAGACCAGGACTTAAGGGAAAAACACACACACACATAATAAATATATAATATATAATACATATGTATTACATATATAATACATACATAATATTTATATATAATATACATTATATATAATATATTATATATATATATAAAATACACACATAATATTTCTTATTTATTTTCCATAACTAGTTTGCAAACTTATGAAAAAATATATTTAGGCTTATGACCTACAATGGAAGAACCAGAAAACAGATTACTAACCTCTCTCTCTTCCATCTAGTTTACTTTTAAGAAATATCAGTAGATCCATTACAATAGATAAGCTGATAGAGTTCTCTCTTTTTTGTTTCTCCATCTCAACTCACATATGCTAAGGTCTTTGCTACATATGTTTAATATTTTCTGAACTTATTTCCTTTCATATTATGGATTCAAGATCTATTACGCCCCTCTTCTCTCATCTCTTCTTCTAGGCCTGTCTCTACTATGTTCTAAGTGAAACAAAAACATCCTCTTCTAAATACCATACAATGTTATCACTTTTACTACTCATGTCAATTAGCAAGATTTATACAGAAAATCAATCTTGCTTTCAGAAATCCTGAACAAGAAAAGTAGTTAGCAATGGGTACCAGAAGCGATGGAGGGAGGGACAGGTAGAATCTGGGGGTCCTTTTACTGACAAGATTTGCTATAAGCCAATTGTTTTAATTTAAAAAGACATATCACAAAGCATTCCCCAAGATGTGACCCACTGGCTCCCCACATCATAACTACCTGCAAAATGATTGTTAAATATGCAGATTCCTGGACCTCTCTGCAAAACTGAGTTTGGGGGATTGGGTCCTAAGGATCTGCATTTTTCAGGCTGCTCTGGTTAATGTTTGTACTTACTTAAATCTGAAAACCACCATTTGGTGGGTACTTTGGCCACATCTTTCTCACAGTTTCTCAAGGTTTCCTCTATCAGGCTGTCTTGAAATCAACTCACCATTGTTTGTGAACTGGATGAATTCTACATTCTGTTGATGACTCCAGCTTTCCATTTAATTTTAGTACAACTTGTTTCTGACAGTGATGAAACTCTTAAAGTCTAAAAATGATTAATAAGACATTTTCAGAAAGTAGGGGCTTAAAATTCTTGACTCAGACCTCATTCTGTAATCCATTAGCTCTGTCTGGAACTTGCCAAGCTTCCTGATGGGATTTCCATCCCTGGGTCTATCCGCACCTTGTTATAAATGCGTTGTGCTAAGAAAGGAGATTTCTGAGAAAGCTTTCAACATTATTATGCTAATGTAAATCTTGGCCTACACATAGGGATTCTATCATTCTGTCCTTAGTTGTCTTCTTTAGACTTTTCAAATAATAACATTTACAATTGCTGGAACAAATGGCACTCTGTGATTCAGGAGTCCTCTGCCCATCTTTCAACATGGTTACAAGTGTTATTTAGCAACCTAATTTTTCTTTAATCCAGTTTTAATATTATCCATCATAATGAAGTCTCAACACAGACAATAGTTTTAGCTCTGTAAGTCCAGTATAACAAAGTTTCTATTAGGTACAGAACAGTTTCTATTAAGTACAAGTGTGTTAAAAAAAAAATATATATATATATATATATATATATATATATATTGCAACCCAAGAAATTGCCCAAACAGTAGTCCTCCCTTATCCACAGTTTCAGTTACCTATGGTCAACCACCGTCCAAAAGCAGATGATCCTCCCTCTGACTTACTGTCAGAAATTCAATAGCAGCCTAATGCTATGTCACAATGCCTAGATCATCTGCCTCACTTCTTCTCATCACATAGGCATTTTATCATTTCACATTATCACAAGAAGAGTGCAGTCCAAGAAGATATTTTGAGAGAGGTCACATTCACATAATTTTTGTTATAGTATATTGTTATATTCTATTTTATCAGTGGCTATTGCTGTTAATCTCTTACTGTTCCTCATTTAGAAATTAAACTTTATTTTAAGTATGTATGTATACATAGGAGAAACATAGGATATGTAGGGTTTAGGTATCCATGGTATTAGGCATATGGGGGTTTTGGAAAGTATCTCTCCCATAGATCAGGAGGTGAGTACTGTACAACTATAATAAATAATTTAAGGTTTGCATTCATTTTAAAATTATTCACATACATGTTTCTAGGTAAAAATTATAATCTAAAGTATGTGTAACTTTTTAAATGAATGGCTTAAGGTCCTACATATCCATGTAGGGTTATGAGGTAAAAATAACCGTACTAAAATAGACACTTCAGTTAAACCAACAGCACTGTGTTAAAATGGTTAGAGCCTTCAATTTAAATTACACTGGAGATTAATTACTATACTAAGACAACACAAAAAGTCATTGCTAAATATTATGTTCCTTTTCTCAGGGTTTTTTCAGGAAAACATTGCATAGTGAAATTATACATTACTATTTTTTAAAAAGTTGCCATTTTTCTTTCCCAGCGGTTCTTTTTTTAATACTGTTTTTCTTTGTGAGACTGTTGTGGCCAATCATGTTTACTAGCATTTGGACAGTGCTTCACACAAAAGTCCTGGAAGGAAATAGCTGTAATGCATTATTGGTCCTTGTGTTGCTGTGATAACTGCTCTTGAATTAAACCTCATTCCAGGTGCAAATGTTCACTCTAAAGATGTTTTCATTTCATTGGAATTCCAGCTATAACACTAGACACAATAAATTATGTCCTTTGGGTGCTTAATCTACAGAGTAAGATTCATGGAAATGATATTTTCATTTTATTCTTTATGAGCAATGTTTTAACTCATTAAGTTTTTAAAAAGAATACATTGTCACCACATTACTCCCCTTTATCTCTTGAATATCAGCTTCCAAGATAAGTTCACTATATCATATGTACAAATTTGATTGACATTTAGATTTAATCTAAGTGATATACTATTTTCTTTTTTCTTTAAAACATATTTTCAAATTCTCCTGTGTTTTCAGCTATGATGATAGTGAATTCTCAAACTGAAAGTATGCTAAAAAATAAAATATTTTTTCATTAAAAAGCTCTTAATTGTCTAATAAAGATAGTTATATTATATGTCTGCCTCCTACATTACTAATTTGGAATTTTTATATAAAGAAATCATATACATAATCATAATATAAATAATACTGAAAATAATATTTATAAGTAGAGGAAACTCAAGCTGTCTTCAGGAATTATTGGTTTATAGAAAACCCATTAGTATTATAACAATAAAAATATGTATTTATAGGGGCGCCTGGGTGGCTCAGTGGGTTAATAAGCCTCTGCCTTCGGCTCAGGTCATGATCTCAGGGTCCTGGGATCGAGCCCCGCATGGGGCTCTCTGCTCAGCGGGGAGCCTGCTTCCTCCTCTCTCTCTGCCTGTCTCTCTGTCTACTTGTGATCTCCGTCTGTCAAATGAATAAATAAAATCTTAAAAAAATATGTATTTATAATATATCTGACCCCATTACCATAACTTTCATGCAGTAGAGCATAGAGATAAAATAGATGAAATAGATGTACATATGATAAGAAGTATTTTGGTGTAAAAAGTGAGATTGTTGGATTAATAAAAGACTTTTTAAAATTTGAATCACATTATGTAATGGATATATATATACATATATATCCATATGTGTGTGTGTATATATATTGTATATATATCCATATGTATGTGTGTATATTATATATATATATACATATATACAAATATATACAATATACACATATATATACAAATGGAGATTATATATGCATATATAATCTCCATTTTAGTCACTCCACAAGAATTTCCAGGCAACAGTTGATAAGTTTTTGTGCTGGGTTACAGATAACCTTGAGTAATTCATTGGCTATCTGTATTTCTCTCTATAAAAGTACTTGAAGCCTGCTTATTTTTCACAAATGGGATTTTGCCTTTTTGAATCCCAAGCTTTTTAATGACTTCTGGATACCCTGTGTTACCACAAATCCAAGTAACAGAAAATTAAATGATTTACAATGTATGAAAATAATTAGACTTACTTCATTTTAAATGATTCAGATTTAGAAAGATGCCATAGAATAACTTTGCTCTAGCAGTGAAATCGAAGAGTCAACTACTATAGGATTACTATTACATGGAAGCCATGGTTAATGAAGAAGCTAATGAAGAAGATTAGTGGTGCTCCTCCAGGATGCATCAAGATGAGGACAAGTTACTTGAGAAGAATGAACCCAGTAACCCAGTTGTAACTTCAGGACAGGGCCTCAGCTGTCTTCGCTGCCCACAGTGCTGCAGCTGAGAAGCAGGCAGCTTATGACCCACATGATAGCTTTTCATATGAGAAATGGAAGCAGTGAGGGGGGCAGTCAAACCAGAAAAAAAAGAAAAAAAAAGGCTTGTCCTGGGCAACTGTCCCCTTGCCTGTAAAATGGCAACCTGCAAAGCCTTAAGATCTTAAGTTTATTGGTAAAAATTTATGGGTTCATCTAAATCATAAACATGAAAAATATACTAAATCAGACTCTCCCTACATCAGAAAGAATCTCAGTATTGTCTTTTCAAAAAACAATTAACTACATTGCAGTATAGAAGCAAATCAAATCGACACATTAGACTCTAAACTTACACTGTGTTATATGTCCATTATATCTCAATAAAGCAAGAAGAAAAGCAGCTATGACATCTTTGACATATTTTTTTGGCTTATAAGGAAATGTTTTTATTATCTCAAACACTGCAGATTTAACAGTTTACGAAACCTTTCAGTTTTACCATCCAGCAATTACTATACCCCCAACATGCCTCAATATGGATTCAGCCTCAAACCTGTGCAAAACCAATGTCTACCAGAATCTCTTGAATTTTTGAAAAAGTGTTCATCTACAGATAAAAACTACTCTAGAGATCTTGTCTAATCTTTGAAAGTTGGGATATGTCATTTTATTACAAAGATTTTCTCTGTAATGTGTTTAATTTTTTTTAAATGTGTGTATTTATTAAGCAGTCTTATATGGGTTATTGTTCTGTTATTATGATAAAAAGTCTGTATAAAGAACAACTAAATTTTATTGTCATTCAAGGCAAGAAAACAAATAACAAAGCAAAAGGAAAAAAATGCACACACACATAAACAAGGCATGATATTTTAGCTCTAAATTTTAACAGTATTTGCATAGCTATAATTGTCAGCACAATGTTTTTCAACTTTTGTCATAGATTTATGTGCAAATCCAGGAAGCCTCATTTAGAATGACACAGAGAAACTCCAGTTCCCTGTAGATTCATTAGAAGTGAACCTCGGCATGTAACATACCTACTAGTGGTCCAAGCATCAGAAAATACTACTTGATTACACTGCAGCCTCTCCTGAACCTTGCTATCACTATGATGCTGATGATTCTTCTCACTATTCTTGCTCTTTGGTTAGATCAGTTTGTTTCTCGGAGAAAATGTGGGGAGCTTTGAATCCTCTTACCTTCCCAAGAATAAAATTACCTATATTTCAATAATTAAAGACTATTGGAGAGAATGCAGATAAACTCAACTTTTAATCAATTCTTCTTATGCAATTAATAGTGTTTATCAGTAACCACAGGCATAAAGAATGAAAAATGCAATCAACAGTAAGTTCTTCATAAAAGTAGTTCACCTTTTGACTGGGCTAAAAGACAAATGAGCTTGTATAAATATTTTAAAACATGAAGTAATAATTGACAAAAGTGAAAACATGGGATCAAAAATAATCCCCCCTGAGGTTTCAGGAAATCTGTGTAGGTTGGATTAGTACTGGAGGAAACTGAGTCTTGAGGAAATATTACTTCCTGTGGGTATTGTGGGAAGGAAAATAAAAAGAATTATGATCTGTTCTACTACACTCAAAGAAATAAAAAGAACTTAAATCATATAATGATCCAATAAGACCCCTTTACACAACACGTTAAGATTTAAAACTTTTCTTAAAATAATTTGAAAGCTCACAAAAGTGTCTCTAAAATAAAAAGGATTACAAACAGTAGGAGCACACTACTGGCTGCCAATTACCTGGTAGCAGTAGCGGCTGGTCTTGATGTGACACAGCACGGATTTTTTTCCAGTGGATAATAAAGGTTTTTTCCCCCCCGTGTTTTTTGTTGGTGGTTATATATAGTATTAACTCAGAATCTGTGTTGTGGAACTGAAAGATATTTTGTTTTCAGCCTCAATTTCTCTATAAGCTATTTCCCTTCCCATTTTGTTTCCAAGGTACTTAAAGTCGTAAACTAAAAATCTAAATTGTTTTCTTCTAATTACCGTTGTTCTTTTTTTGTAAGTCAAGGCAATATTGATAGGAATTGAAACTGTTTCTTCACCTGAATATAATTACATTTATTTTTATCAGCCATTGAAAAACCTTAGTTGCTGGAATTAGCTAATTATAAAATGATAGAAAAAAACAAGTATGACACAATTATTTGGAATGTATTTGAGGAAACTCAAGTAATGTTCTCAACTATATTCAAATATAATGATCCTGATATTGCTCTTGTTCAGGAAAATAAAATTCCATGTTGGACATAAATCAGTAGTAGACTTTTAGATTAACAATCTAAAATGAGAATTTAATAATTTGGGCTAATGTTATTTCTATCATAATAGGGGAAAATGGGTTAGTTTTGAAATAATGAGAAACAATGAGGAAATTTGTGTTTTATCTATGTCAGTAGTCTCAAATTTTAGTATTGCATCAGAATCACATGGAGGACTTGTTTAAAAAAAAAAAAAATGTTAGGCCCCATCCTCAAAGGGACTGATTCAGTATATCTAAGGTGGTGCCCAAGAATTTGCATTTCCAAAATGTTTCCAGGTGATGCAGATACCACCGAAACTTGGAGAATGACTGGTAGAAGGACTATGTGAAAGATTATTTGCAAACAGTAAACACAGCAACAATGATAAAAGGTTAAAATGCTGTTCCTTGTTTTATATTTTCACCTATGCAATTCTAAACAGTGCCAATGTTCGGTTGACTCTTCCCATGGAGTTTTCATAGTTCCCAGTAGGCAACACTTCTCCCCCAGTCCCCACCCCACCTTTCTGAAAGAGAGAAAGAAGAGGAAAGGACTGGGAGGACAGGACATGGAGAGAGACTGACGAATACAAAGACAAATAACAGGAACTTAGGCTTGTCTGGTGTACACCCTACTGTTTCCAACACTTTCCTGTTTTCGGGGGGCGGGGGATAGTATATGTACATCTCTATATATATCAAACATGACAGCTTTAATATACCATACATATGGGTTAGGACAAAATCCCAAATGTAGAATTATACTGTTTTTACAACCCAATGTATGCCTCAGAGCATTATGACTTCTTTTATATGGTGGAAGTGTAAGATACAATGATTCTTTCTTTACATTGGACTGTGTGGCTCAGACCATTCGCTTTCTAAGCATTTCACTGACATGATGGCTTCAAAACTTCATAGGGTTTGTAGTATATTTATCTCTCAGTGCACTTGTCATTTCCTTTTCATCCCACATTATTGCAAAATGTCATCAATATAGTGGATCATTTTGATATCCTTTGAGATGTCCAAACAGAACAATTATCTTTAGACAAACCAGGAGGGTTAGCATAGGTCTGGTGCAAAGATTGGATATATACACACAATTTTCCTGCCTGCATAAATTTGAGCTTTTTTTGATCCTCCCTTTTTGATAGAGATGACAAAGAATATAATGAGTAAATGTTCACATACCATGTATCTGAGGTTAGGATAATATTCTGTAGTGAAGATGCCACATGTTGAGCAGAGAAACTGCAATTAGATATCCTAATTAGCGGAATCTTTGGTAGTATACAGTCATTCTCTTGTATCTGTATGGCTTTTGAAGAAGCATGTCTGATAATTTCAGTCAAGTTTATGTTAAGGAGCATTACCTTTCCATCCTTTGCAAATTCTTCAGAGTAGCACTACTGTCTTTTCTTTATGTATAGGAAAACATTATTTTTAATTTAAAATCATGGCAGGGCATTTCAGACTGCCACTTCTATCTTGCCCACACTTACCCACAGTTTAAGAAACGAGTATGCAGTTTGTGCTACCTACTAACCTTGTCCTTTAGGTACTGAGGGACAAAAATCAACAGGTGGATCTATTGACCCAGTGAGCCAAGGAAGAAGTAGAACTAGGCAGACTGCAGTTTCCATTTATTTCCCTTTCTATCAAAGGGCCTTATGGGGCTCCATTTTCCCTACCATCAATATCAGTTAAAACTGTGTATGGGGTGCCTGGGTGGCTCAGGGGGTTGAGCCTCTGCCTTCAGCTCAGGTCATGGTCCCAGGGTCCTGGGATCGAGCCCTGCATCAGGCCCTCTGCTCAGCGGGGAGCCTGCTTCCTCCTCTCTCTGTGCCTGCCTCTCTGCCTACTTGTGATCTCTCTCTCTGTTGAATAAATAAATAAAATCTTAAAAAAAAAAAAAACTGTGTAATAATCCCCTGATGTATCAGGTATTTCCCTTTTCTGATGAACTCCTGCCTGACAAAAATGGCCCTAGTTCCCACTGGGAAGAGCTGAGGAAATCATTACTATATACACTGCTCATAAAGTTTCAGGGCTATTCTATTTTTTTTCCAATTTTTATTTATTTTTAAAATTTATTTTCAGTGTTCCAGAAGTCATTGTTTATGCACCACACCCAGTGTTCCTTGCAGTATGTGCCCTCCATAATACCCACCATCAGGCTCACCCAACCTCCCACTCCCCTCCCCTCCAAATCCCTCAGCTAGTTCCTCAGAGTTCATAATCTCTCAAGTTTGTCTCCCCCTCCAATTTCCCCCAACTCCCTTCTCTCCATCTCCCCATGTCCTCCGTTATTCTTTTTGCTCCACAAATAAGCAAAACCATGTGATGATTGACTCTCTGCTTGACTTATTTTACTTAGTATAATCTCTTCCAGTCCTGTCCATGTTGATACAAAAGTTGATGGAGGCATAGTACTCCATTTTATTTATGAACAATATCTTCTTTATGAATTCGTCTGTTGAAGGGCATCTTGGTTCCTCCCAGTTTGGCAACTGTGGCTATTGCTGCTATGAACATTGGGTACAGATGGCCCTTCTTTTCACTACATCTGTATCTTTGGGCTAAATACCCAGTAGTGCAATTGCAGGGTCATAGGGAAGCTCTATTTTTAATTTCTTAAGGAATCTCCACACTGTGTTCCAAAGTGGCTGCACCAACTTGCATTCCCACCAACAGTGTAAGAGGATTCCCCTTTCTCCACAACCTCTCCGATGCATGTTGTTTACTGTCTTGTTAATTTTGGCCATTCTTACTGGTGTAAGGTGGTATCTCAATGTGGTTTTGATTTGAATCTCCCTGATGGCTAATGATGATGAACACTTTTTCATTTGTCTGTTAGCCATTTGTATGTTTTCTTTGAAGAAGTGTCAGTTCATGTCTTCTGCCCATTTTTTGATGTGATTATCCGTTTTGTGTGTGTTGAGCTTGAGGAGTTCTTTATAGATCTTGGATATCAGCCCTTTCTCTGTAGTGTCATTTGCAAATATCTTCTCCCATACCGTGGGATGCCTCTTTGTTTTGTTGACTGTTTCCTTTGCTGTGCAGAAGCTTTTGAGCTTGATGAAGTCCCAAAAGTTCATTTTTGCCTTTGTTTCCTTTGCCTTTGGAGACATCTTGAAAGAAATTGCTGTGGCTGATGTTGAAGAGGTTACTGCCTATGTTCTCCACTAGGATTCTGATGGATTCCTGCCTCATGTTGAAGTCTTTTATCCATTTTGAGTTTATCTTTGTGTATGGTGGTGTAAGAGAATGGTCAAGTTTCATTCTTCTACACATAGCTGTCCAATTTTCCCAGCACCATTTATTGAAGAGACTGTCTTTTTTTTTT
>ML107182.1:0-52668 GCA_003697995.1 Taxidea taxus jeffersonii
CTTTGAATTCTACCCTATAGTTACTAACAAAACAAAACAAAATGAAACAAGAAAACAACAGTAAAACCTCATTATTTTGTTCTCAATCTTTGTGCAAACAAAAGAAACCTAACAGGTGAACTTTTGAAGAAGAGCTATTTGGGATATCTTGGAGATTGTGACAATTTGTCATGACCATGCTTTACCACTCAAGCCAGCATTCTATATTTCCCTCAGTCAGGATCCCTGAAAGCAGTAATTCGAATCCTCCCCAAGATGATAGGGCCATTCTCTCTTGGGAATTGTGGGCTTTGCCAGCACTTTTCCATATCTGCCTCTGTATAATTTAGGTTTTCTGTTACTAAATGCCCATAGTGCATTTTTCAGTGCAGACATCTTCTATATACCAACTGAAATAAAATTCTAATACTTAATTTATTAAGATGCTGCATGGCTTTCTCCAGTTAGAGGGTTACAGAATGATGCTGCGAAATTACTGAACCCTGTTCCTGAAACCCAGGGCCCGATCAGAGACAGTTGCTTACTGTCCCTTGTAATGTGACAAATCTCTGCTCCTATCTGCTACCGGAGATTTCCATAGAAGGGAAATAAGATCTGGATGCAGCACAAAATGAAGTGCACATGGTTATCCTTAAAATCATTTCTGTTTTCTTTTTCCTCTAGCTTGTCAGTGAAGATAGCGGGAAGAAACACATGGGCTACTTTAAGTGAGAGGTGGAAACTCTTCATGTAGAACTTTATTTAGCAGGTACTGTGAGAGGCAAGTTCAGGTAATAAAGAACATGCTTAGGAGCTCCCAGCCCAATGCCTATATCCCTGAGATAGTTACTAGGACCATACAATGAGAACAACTGATGCTTTAAGCAGCTTTAAAGTGTGTTGTTCCAAATTTCCACGTACGCATTCTGTGGCCTGCCTCTCAAATGGTCAGCATCTCATAAGTCACCTCACCTCTCCTTGCTTATCTCCGATGGTGGGGATCATCCATCTACAGCAGGCAGCTCATTTCACTTTTAGATAGGTCCTTTTTTTTTTTTTCAGTGTTCTGTTTTGATTAATAAGCTCCTTATAAATTTTACTCAGTGGTCTCAGTCTACTCTCTAAAGTAACACAGAACTCTGTACTATTTAAACATATTTTAAGTTAGACTCAGACAAAATCTACTAGCTTCTCTTGAAAGCCTAAATGGTAAGTTCCTAATAGCCCAAATAAACTAATTAGGAATTGCAATTTAATTACACATTAATTACACACCATTTTCTCTTTAATTCGTGTCACCTAAGGTGAACTGTGACTACAAATGTGTTTCTATTGATTGTGATGGTAATAAAGCCCTACTTAGAGTAATACCTTTTTTCTTCCTTCCTTCCTTTCTTTTCTTTCTTTCCTTTTTAAAAAACAAAAAAACAAAAAAACCCTTGCTCAATGGATTAGTATGCTTTTACATTCCTTGCCTCCCCTCCTAGGGTATTGTACCAAGTGGATTAGAACTTCAAATGCTACAAAGATACAAAAGCGCTTTACTGTAAAATCCAAGACACGGGTAATTATCACCCAGGTTTTTCAATGATTTTTTGATGTTTAGGTGGAGCTTTGAGCAATAATTTTTTTTTTAAAAGAGAGAATGAAAAAATATTTTCAGTGGATATATAATAGTCTTCAATGTCTCATTTATTGATTTTCTTCAGATGTTTAAAACCTCAGTGTGACTTAAATTTTATGAAATGGGGTCACTGACATCGGAAAAAGTACAACAAAAATATATACTGAATGTCCTGTGGACTGAAACACATAATTGCCTAATGAAAAGGTTATCCACTGTGTTAAGTCCATCACTGGCAGAAAATTTCTATTACTTCTAACAGAACAGATTTGGCTATATCTTCAAAGTGCTCAAATTTTATGTTGACTGGAATTTGTCCATGGGTATTACTATGTTTGTTCTATTACCAGCTTATGGTATCTAATTTATAAAGTCAATTTACATGTAAAGCTTTTTGTATTCTTTATACTACTTAAATTCATCATAATACATTTATATTTCCTTTGCGAAATCATTTCCTGGCTCCCAGCTATTCACCACATAACTTTTTAAACAAAAGAATCTAATTTAAATGTTTTTTCCAATAAACCAATTTTAAGTCAGCAACTGGGTCCATAAAACCTTATAAACATATTTCTCTCTAGTAGAATGTATTCACACATTTGGAAAGATCATTCATTCAAGGCCATTATCAACACAGTGAATAATATTTTCTGGCATTGTTAACAGGTAATACCAAAGCTCTCTACAATGGACTGAGAACCTGAAAGAAATGAGGCAAGGCAAATTAACATGAATTTTTAAAATAGGAGGAAGGGGGTTTAGACATAAAATCAGAAATGCCTAGAAAAAATTCTCACCTTTAACTCTAGTGTTGATGTAGAGGAGAGGTTTTAGGTCTTATGGGTGGATGTGTGCTCAAAACCTCTTGTTCCCCTCTAATTCCTTCCCCTATGACTGGCAGAATGGCTACCTTCTTAATTTCCATCTTGCTGCTCAATCCTTATGTCAGCACCCTTTCTAAATGGATATTCAGTTGTTTTACTTGCATAATATAAAACCTGATATATCAAAATATATCAAATCCTATTTCAATTAAGACAGTTCTAGTTACCACACAAAGCCCATCTATTTACGAACCATCATGAGAGTAACTTTCAGAAGACCCTGTAAAATATTTTTTGCAAGTTATGCTTTTCATCACTATGGATAACTGATGTGTTTATATGGAAAACAGAGGGTTCGGAACTATTTAGGATATTGTGACTCTATAGTTAGTTTGAGAAATAGAGTTGTCCAACACTGGCAGATACTTTCTTCTTACTAAAACTAATTATAGGTAATGCCAAGTGCGAAGTATTCTAATGTACTGTAAATACAAAGACAACTCAGGAAGTACAATCAATCCATTTCAATGGGTATTGTGTGTGTGTGTGTGTGTGTGTGTGTGTATGCGCATTACTTTATTGAAGAGCCTCATTAATTCAAGGGCACTAGGCTAAAGTTGTTAGAGAATTCCTGCCTCCTAGTAGAGGTTTCTCTTTCTCTTACCTAAGTAAAGTTTAGGATGCTGACAAGTTAGATGGCATATAACAGATCTCAACTGGAGTAAAAAAACCGAAAACAAATTTTTAATGTCAACTGACAACTGCATTGTTCAATAGGAAGTTTTCATCCATTTCTTTAGAATATTTTTTGTAAGTAGAATACCAATGAAACACTGTCCGTTTGGAAACTACTTTCTTGAAATTTCTGATATTATAACTTTAGGGCCCAAAATGTCATTAGATTTTAAGGTACTTTTCAATGGTCTGATACTCCTCACAAACTCGAAACAATTTTTAAAACCCAGATATGATTAATAACAATAATTTTTTAAAAGCCTTCTCCAGGCGCCTAGGTGGCTCAGTTGGTTAAGCTTCTGACTAGACTCTTGATTTTGGCTGAGATCATGATCTCAGGGTCACCAGGTTCTTGATCAGTGGGGAGTCTGCTTGAGATTCCTTCCCTCTGCCCCTCCCCCTGCTCTCTCATGCACACGTGCTCTCTCTCTCTCTCTTTATCTCAAATAAATGAATAAACCTTCAAACAAACAAACAAAAAACCTTCTCAAGTATGTTCTATTTTCAGTTTGGAAATTATTCTTAGAACCCATACTAAAGAACAAGGTTTTCCAGAAATTGTTATTATTATTATTATTTTTTTTTTTAAAAGGCAAACCTGTATTGATTTATTTGGTGAGTTAGAAGTGCAGAGTCAAAAGCAGAAGGAGGGGGAAGGCTAAAGAATGGTTTCCTTTGAAGTACACTGATCATAGTACAAAGATAGGTTGAGTTTTAGACTCTGAATATGCAGTCTCTACAAGAAACATGTGAAGTCATTTCTGCTGCTTCTTTTGTTTAATTATCTGGAGTTTGAAAATGAGAATCAGGAATTACAGTTTGCCTTCTCTGTGAACAATTCACATAACATGCTTACAAAACAGGAAAACAACTCTACTTTCAGATTATTTGATAGGCCTGGTTTAAACCTTATCAAAATAAAATTGATATGAAACTGAGGAGAACTGAAATTAACTAGAAACCTAACTCAATCATGTGGTAAAACACGCATTAGGTTCTTTGAATCCTGAAAGATATCTTTCCATGGACTAAATGTTAGCAAGAGATGTTTAGGGTCATTTAAAAAAGTATAGCTAAGGTCCTGTGATTAAAATCTTCTCAGATACTTTTTGCTCTACTTTTTTTTATATACCACACTAGAGATCGCTGAAACTTCTAATTCTGATCCTCCCCAAGACTACAGGGCCATTCTCTTGGGAATTTTGGGCTTTGCCAGCACTTTTCCACATCTGCCTGTCTATAAGATAGGTTTTCTGTAACTGAGTGCCCATACAGCATTTTCAATGCAGCTCTACAGTCATAAAGTAATGAAAGCTAAATATACTTGCAACTTGGTACAAAGTTAGGTGCAAGTAATTCTTTGCTTTTATATTGTACTAGGAATCATCTTTTACTGGTGTTGAATAACATTGAATTAACAAGATAGAGAGAGTTGTCGGTAGTCACAGCACAAGGCAACGCATCAGGAATTTATTAGATTTGGATTTATCAGTGCATAGAAATTCATGATGTTTAACTTAAAGGCAAAAAGAGCAGAACACTTTGAATAACAGCTTGAAGTGGATGATTAGCTAAGGGGATGCAACATTTAATAGCCAAAATAAATTACTATAATTATTTTATTACCTATGCTAACTGATTCCATTGTTTTTATTGAAATAACAGCTCCCTGAGGAAGGGAACGGTGTTTCAATGAATCTCAGCTGTAGGCTTGTGTGTTCTTCTACAGCAATCAAAAACAATGAAAAATAGCCTTCATTGATAATACTCTTAATGTCTGCATTTCAGCACTTGCAGAAAATATCCTATCCAGTGCAAACACCTGGAAATATCTGAAGACTTTGGGACAGAAGGAGAAAGTCTGTTAAAGACAATATGGTCATTTTTAGAGCTTTAGTCCCCTATATTTGTATTCACTTACTGGCTCATGCCCTCACCATATCTTTTCCACTTATTTTCTAAGACAGACTTTCTTGAGATTCTGATAGACCTGTTCTCTAGCAAAAATGTACAAAAGTATTTGTATTCTTGTACACATGTTTTTCAAAGTAATAGAAGGAGGTAGGATGAGTCAGGATGTCAGAAGGTGTGTGAAGCCATGGAATAAAGCCTTGCATATTCCCAGAAGGCCCATTTTACTTGAAAATGTGAGAAAAAAATTATTTTTGTTAAAAGAAAAAATGGATGCACATGGATTCTATAAACATTTCCACCAATGGAGAAGGGACTCCAAAATCAAGTATGGACTTGCAGCAGACCATATCCCTCTCTTCTTTCCACCCTTCATTCCCCCCCTTCATCTTTCTGCCCAATAAAAAAGATTGATAAATATTCCTAACCTACTTCTTTCATTGTTTCCAGTGTTCTACCCCTTCAGGTGAGGAAATAAAAGCTCTTTGGCCAATGCAGGATATAAGATCCCAGAGATTAACAGAGAATTGAAGAGAGAAGACAGAATCTTCTTTACTTTAAGAAGCATGGGAGATCAGTTATAAAGCAATACTTCCAATCCAAATTTGAATGTTTCTAACCAAGCTCTTTTCTTTTCCTTCCTTCCTTCCTCCCTCCCTTCTTTCCTACCTACCTTCCTTCCTTCTTTTCTATCCTCCCTCCTTTCTTCCTTTTCTTCCTTTCCTTCTTTCTTGTTAGCAAAATGCAGTCGATGTTTCAGTTTTCAATTTAATACATTCTGCTATTTATGTAGCTATTTTCTCATGCAGTTCTTTTCTTTTAGAGAAAGAGAGACAAGAGAGAATGAGCAGGTGGGGAGGGGCAAAAGGAGAGAGACTCTCAAGAGGACTCCCTGTTCCATGTGGAGCCTGATGTGGGGCTCAATCTCATGACCCTGAGTTCATGACTTGAGACAAAATCAAGGGTTAGATGCTTAATTAACTGAGCCACCCAGGTGCCTACTGAATTTTAAATGGCAATAGCCAGATATAAATTTTAATTTTAAATTTTTTTAAGTAGGTTCCATGCCCAGCATGGAGCCTAGCACAGGGCTTGAACTCATGACCCTTAGATCAAGACCTAGCTGAAATCGAGTCAGATGCTTAACCTACTGAGTGACCCAGGCGCCCCTATAAATTTTTTAAGAAAAGATTTTATTTATTTACTGGGAGAGAGCTAGAGCAAGAGAGAGCACAGAGGGAGAGGAAGAAGCAGACTTCCCGTTCAGCAGAGAGCCCTACGCCTGAGCTCCATCCCAGGACCCTGGGGTCATGACCTGAGCATAAGGCAGCCGCTTACCTGACTGAGCCACCCAAACAACAACATCCCAAATTATTAAAAAACAAAAGAAAATATTCTATCAAATGGTAACATTATGTTTATTTGGAGGTTTCAGAAAAAAGTTCAAAAACATCAAAAAGGAAGTGCAAAAATGTCTTGGGAAAACCATGTTTGTAAGTATTTTTTTTTTGTTTGTTTGCTTGTTTTTTTTTTTTTTTTTTTTTTAATGCAATAGAGATGATTTTGAATGAACCTAAGGTTGCATCCTTAGAACTCATGATTGAAGCATAATGCATGTACATGATACTCATAAATTTTGATAATAAATAGCTATCATTTGTTAAGAATGTGGCTAGGTGCATGTTATATTAACTGCTTATTTCCTTTCATAGGATGACCCTATTTCATGGAAAAGATAACCAAGACTCAGAAACATTGGTGATTTATAGAAATAAACAGCTAGAAGAGATACAAATGGGATTGAACTCAAATCATACTAATTGTCAACTATATTCTCTTCCCTGTATAGTTTTCTCACCCTTTTGGGGACTTGAGTGGAGACATGACACAGCCTGAGCTCATTTTAATTCTGAGGGAGACAAATAAAGATGAAGTGAATCAATAAATCATAATTTCTGTCAATTATGTTACCCATCCAAGGGGATCCTTGTGAAGCTCTGAAAACAAAGCACTGACTAAAAGAGGCAGGCTCCTACTGGGGTGTGTATCTTCCAGTAAACAGTGACTTACTAGATAGGTCATGTTGATGGCACCAATGTCCACAGAATGGGCCATTAAAGTGAAGGATCTTGGGCACACCGGAAACATGCTAGGTGCATTAAGCTACAGAAGATGGAAGTAAGATAAAGGCTTGGAAGCAAGGGAAGGAAAATAATAGTAATGATAATGATAGTAGTAATAAGAAGAATAATTTCTAAACCTGTCAAAATCCCTACAAGGTAGGAATTATAATCCTTATTTTATACCAGAGGAAACTAGGGCACAGAGAGGTTAAGTGGCCTGTCCAAAGGAAATATATATCTTAGCAGAAGAACTAAAATTTTAAAGAAGTTATATCCATCTCCAAAGTCTGGGTACTTTTCATTTTGCTATCTGATAATTTCTGGTCTTTGTCTGATTGGGTTCAAATTTTCAACTTGGTATTCTTAAATCAGCATTTTACTCTTTGGTATATGGTAGGAAAATAGGAAAGGGAAGACACATTGACAGATTTTTTTTTTTTTTTAAGGCAGGGCTTTTTCAATATGGGCATTATTGACATCTCAGGTGGGATCATTGTTGGGGTGGGTGCTGTGTCATCACTATGATGTGTTAAGCAGCAACCCTGGGCTCTGCTCACTAGATGACAGTTGCACCACACTCCCAGTTTTGACACCTACTCATGTATCCAGAATTGCCAACGCTCCCTCAAAGGCTGACTACCTCCTCCTCCCTTCAAGAATCATTGCTTTACAGGGCCAGGGGCTAAAGGATCCGGACTCAAGACACACGTACTTTAGTCCTGCCTCAAATCATTGGCTACCTCTGTGAACTTCAGAGATTCTTGAACTTGTCTAAGACTCAAAGACTATATCTATAAAAATTGAGAAAATTATGATCATTTTACTTATTTTATACAATAACTAGAGTGCTCTTAAGTAAATGTGAGGTTGATGTGGAATTAATTTAGATATATTAAAGTAATGGGGCACCTGGGTGGTTCAGTGGGTTAAAGCCTCTGCCTTTGGCTTAGGTCATGATCCCGAGGTCCTGGGATCGAGCCCCACATCGGACTCTCTGCTTGGTGAGAAGCCTGCTTCCTCCTCTCTCCCTCTGCCTGCCTCTCCGCCTACTCATGATCTCTGTCTGTCAAATAAATAAAAATAAATATATACATTTTTTAAAAAGTGCTATCCAATGTAAAGGGATAGTATTATGACTCTTCCATGGAAAAAATAAAGAAAAAAAGAAAAATTAGGGAACAAAAAGTTGGACCATTTTAAGGAATAAACCTGATTCCTGAAAAGTATTACAAATAACAAGTCAAAGGAGTGATAACCCATAACAACTGAGGAGACTGCTTAAAGCTGCCATGCAAGAAATTCTGGTGATTGTAATGCAGTTGCTTTGATAATCTGTATGTTAACAAGTTTTCATCTCCATTCAATAAGTGAGACATAAGCGTCCATTCCATTTTTATTCAATCTAATGTAGAGCAGTAGAGACAGCCTAGTCCTTCTGGAGTTGTAAAACAAACACTGGACTCAGTTGAGCTAATTTATAATTTCAGGTCTTTCAGGATGTACCTTAGTTACCCTAAGCAAGTCACTTGATCTATCTGAATTCCATTTTCCCTTTTATTTAATGGTAAGTAAATTAATTTAATTAATTTGCAATCTAGTGGGGAACAGTTAATGAGACAATGTACATGAAATATGAGTAATAACACTTAAAAGGTTTAAAGTGTAACAGCAAACCAAGTCATGTCATTACAATTGTTTTTCAATATACAAAAGCAAGGGTATTTCTGAAACAGCTGCTTCAAACAACAGGTATTTATATCTCTTCCAAAGTTCAAAGACAACAGTGTATTCCAGCTGAGCTCAACAAGACTGGGCTTAAGGAGAAAAAAGATGAATACATTCACAAATGATAGCCATGTTTAACAGTTTTCTTCTTACCCAAACCATATCTCAAAACACCTAAAATCTCTAGAAATTTGCAATTATAAACACTTTTATTCTCATTGATCTGCATTCCTTGTGAAGTAAAAGTTATAAACCAGAAAGAAAAAATCTTCCCTCAAACTCACCTTGAGTTGTAAAGTTAATTCTATATATTAGTCAAGTTTATAAGCTCCATAAGCAATAAGCACATTGTCAATAGAGGAGAGCATGCTGATTAAAATTACCAGAGAGAGAAACCCCTGTAACAATCAGAAATATGATAAAAATGTCAAAAGTTACATGAAATTAACTGTGCAGAGTTTAGAATGTACATAATTTTTTACTACAGTTGTGACAATTGGAAATATGTTTTCAATATATGAAAGACAGAAAAAAAAAAAACTAGAAGTATTTTAGCAGCACGTCTATAATGATATATTTTTGCCTAAAGAAAATGTCCTTTCTCTGTATTCTAGAACACTCTTTCCTTTATTTTTTTTTTAAGATTTTATTTATTTGTTTTAGAAAGAGAAAGAGCACGTGAGGAAGAGCAGAGGGAAAGGGACAAGCAGACTCTGCACTGAATGCGAAGCCTGACGCAGGGCTTGATCTCATCTCCCCTAGATCGTAACCTGAGCTGAAATCAAGAGTCAGATGCTTAACAGACAGCTGCTCAGTTACCCTAGAACTTTCTTTCTTTTAAAACAATATTACTTATTACACATTTTACCTTTCTTGAGCCACCTCAGCTTGGCCAATGGTAGACTATTCCCCTGAGACTAAGTGCTCAAATATCATTTTATTTATTATTTTTAAAAATTTTTAAAGATTTTATTTCTTTATTTGAGAGAGAGAAATAGAGCACACAAGTGGGGGGAGAAGCAGACTCCGCCGAGCAGGGAGCCCAACTCAGGGCTCAGTCCCAGGACGTTAGTTGGGATCATGACCTGAGCAGAAGGCAGAAGCTTAATCAACTCAGCCATCCAGGTGCCCCTTCAAGTACCACTTTAAAAGGAAAACGTTTTCATCTTTTTCTCTTTTCAGAAGTTGTGCCTTTCCAATGGCCTCATCCATTTGTCTATTTTTTGGCTCCCTCCCTTCCATATGTCTGCTACTTTTTGATTCATTTGGCTCAGAATTCTGAAAATGTTAGATAGACAGCTCTCATGGCCAAAGTTGAAGAACAGAACCCGCCATGGGCTGTAAGAATGAAGCCCTGTTCTTTCAAAGTGCTGCTGCACCATGGACAGCAGCAGCATATCAGGGGCTCTGCCTGGACCTGGCATGGCTTTGTGTTTTATTATTTTAAGCCCCCACATAAGACTCTGTAAATCCACACTCACAATCAGTAGCTTATCTGCCAATTTTCACTGGACCATATTACTTATTTCCCTGCTGGTGGGGGTTCCTTATGCAGTACTAAGAAAGAATGTAAGACTGACAAATAAATAACAAAAAAATCTTGCTCTGTGAACCACAAGGGGAAAATAAGACTTGGCTAACAAAATGTAGGCTTGTCCAAGGAAAACTTCACAGCACCCTAGACTAGAGTCCAGTGGCTTTCATAAAGCCCTTGACTTCAAATGCTTGAGTACAGAATACATATATTTTCTGAATCATAATGTGATGATAATAATATCTCTTATTTCACTTCTTACATTTTGTACTGTGAGTCAGAAACCTCTTTGGGCTTCCTGTACTTTTGTAGTAGCGTATTTGTCTTTCGCAAGAAATCTTTACCTGGATTTAGAAACTAAGAAACAAATTGTGCCAGTCATATTGGTTCTCTCCTGTAGGTTGTGGACTCAGCAATGTTTCTGTCAGATTTCTACCAGATCTGAAGAGCCTTCAATATAATCTCCTAAATGTTTATTGAAGGTTAGTACACACATTTTCCCTTTTCATTGTGGAAAGGATAAAACCTGTACAACAATTGTATTTTACAACAGCCCCTTTTCAGTGTCATAAAACTGAAGTTGTAATTTAGGATTGATAGCTACGGAAAAGAGCAGGAGTTCAGGATTTTTCAAGTTTAAGACAAACACTTTGCACATGTGCTAGTTAAACCTCCAGCACTTACAGTCCTGTGAAGTAAATTCAGGCCCTGGGGCTTGATGGGATAAGCACAACAGGTACTTTATAACAGCAGCAAGTGAAATCAACAGTTTAACACATTTGATACATGTGCTGTTCAGTTTTTAAAAAGTAAAAAGAAAGCTGAAGGAAATGAACATGGCATATGACTTGATGCTAAGCGTTCTGGAAATGCACATCTGGATTTGAAACATAATTTATCTTGCAGTTACATAAGCATTCTAAAGGCCTCTATGCAGAGTCAGCAAAGTGCCATGCATTGGCAGTCAGCCTGGAGGGAGGTGAGGTCACTGACAAGCTTGTAGAAGGGAGACCTTGCATTTTTGCAAAGATTTCGAACAGTAATATGAAGCTGGTGTTTCCTACCTTGACTAAATTCTGATGTTTGGAGGATCAGAATATTGTATAAACATAACTTTGTGTCCCCTGAAAAACTGGCTAATGCCTCTTTCCTGGTCAAGATGGTATTTCCAACTTAGTTGATTTTAAGAGCAAAAGCACACCATACTTGATGCAAGATAGCAAGAGAAATCATCAAGAATCAATCCTAGTTAAGAATTTTATTTTGAACATCAGCAGCTGAGTTGAATGTAGATGTCATTTATAGTAAAGAAAAATAAGAAATAATCAACTCATGTGTCCAAATATTTGAAAATAGCAGCACACACACCACACAAGTGTCAATCAACATTGTTTTCAGTTTTATCCATGAGTGTAGACCATGTGTCAAAGACCATGCAAGGTAGTTGGGGTATAAAATGAGGATAGTCCTTGCCTAGATATATTTTCTTTTATTTAGCTTGATAGGGAAAACAAATACATGTTATGGTAGCATGCCTAATATAAAACAATATAAACTTAGAGGAAATAGCAGAGAGGACAGTATGATTAAAATGTATTGGACCCAACCTTTGGGATCAAGAACAGTGTTAAAGAGAAGACAATATAAAGGAACAAGTTGGAACCTAGAAAGTATGACTGTGTTGAGACAGGAGTAAATCAGTAAATTATGGACTACATGTGAAGGCAGGAACCTGACGGGGGGAAAAAAACACTTGGACGTGATATAACATTGAAGATTTTGAGACGACAAAATTATGATTCAGTTTTAATAAGCACAACTCTTATGGAAATGGTGTAGATTATTCAGTGTGCACCATCAAACCCATGGTGGAGGTGTCAGTGGGGATTTGGTTCAGGGGTCATTGGCTGAAAGCACTTGAAAACAGCTAACTAACTAATTTGTGGTGTAGGTGAGAAAGAAGAGTCTGAACTAGGCATGCCATAGAACAACAGAGAAGGAGAGGATTCGAGAGAAATTAAGAAGATAAAACTAGTAGTCATAACCATAATAATCAATATTCAATGGAAAGATCAAAATTCATCTATCCAATAATTCTTGGGACAATCATCCTTGTGAATGATGATTTTAAGTCCTACCATGAAAAATATCAGCTTTCCAAGTAAACATAAAAGTCAACAAGAGCAAAAATTTTATGTTTGTAGAAATACAGGCAGAAAATATTATATTAAAATGATACTTGATTTCTATAAAGCCCGAACAGAACACTGCCTATGCTCCTGAAATTTTATGCATACCCAACAAAAACGTATAGTCATCAAAACGCATGTTCTGGTATATTCTTAGTAACTCTACTCAAAATAGTCTCAAAATGGAAAAGTCCAAAATCTATTATCAGTAGAATTCATAAAGTGTGGTATATTCTCACAATGGAATACTATGCATCAATGAGAATAATCAAATTATAACCTCATAGAAACATAGATAAATCTTGTAAAAAATAACTGAATTAAAGAAGCCAGGGGCAAAAGAGTATAAACTATATGCAGCCCATTGATATAAAGCAGAACAAAATTTTATGATGTTAGAAATCGGCATAGTTATTCTGGGGGAGATGGTGACTAGAAGAGCACATGAAGGGGCGCCTGGGTGGCTCAGTGGGTTAAAGCCTCTGCCTTCGGCTCAGTTCGTGATCCCAGGGTCCTGGGATTGAGCCCTGCATCGGGCTCTCTGCTCGGCGGGGAGCCTGCTTCCCTTCCTCTCTCTCTGCCTGCCTTTCTGCCTACTTGTGATCTCTATCTGTCAAACAAATAAAATAAAAATCTTAAAAAAAAAAAAAAAAGAGCACATGAAGAGGAATTATGGAGTTGTGGTAATGTTCCATGATCTGTGTGTGAGTTACCCAAGTGTAATCAGTTTGAGAAAATCCATCTACTGTCCCTTTATGATACTTATGCGGGGTACATTTTTGTATTTATATTATGCTTTAATAAAAAAGTTTAAAAATTATACTAAGCAGAGGAGAAAAGTAATAGTCACAAGGAAATGAATTATTGCTGAGCAAATGCAATTGGACCTCTCAGACAGGCCTACTCTAAACCTACCTCTGTGTAACACTGTATATACTAAGACAAATAAGCAAATGGGCTCTCTTAGGGTGAATTGCCTGGCTGGTTTTAAGTGATTCCTCAAATATATATTCTTTTGACTTTGTAGTCACTTGCATGCTTTTAAGAGCTTAGATTTATACAAATTATATCAAGAAATTGTCCACTGGTTGCTTTTTGTGTGTGTATAATCAATCCAAGGTCTTGTGTGGGCTGTCCATGGAAACTCACAAGTGGTCACAGATTGAAACAATGCACTACTTTATCCTCTGGAAATAATGGCTTCTAGCCAACTCAGGAGAAGAATGAAACTGTCTTGTATCAGACTCCCTGCTGTGCATTAGCATTTTAGCTACAGCTGCTACCTTGTTATAACACCCACATTTCTTTACCCACAAAGCCAGCTTCACAGAAAAAATATCCTGTATTCATTGTCTAATTATCAACCTCATATATCTTGGAAAAAGACTATAGCTCAAACATGTATGATTCAAAACATTATTGTAAGATTAAAAGCTGGAACAACAAAAAATTTACAGTCACTGTTAACAGCCCCATATAATAAAAAATAATGATGATATAAAATTATAATTTTTTAAAAAAATAACTTTTTAATGGACAGATTTATTAGTAGAGATATAAAGTGATTTAGGTAAATGGAGGAACAAAAATCTAACATGGAACAAGGTGGGCCAAGAACTTGTTCAGAATGTTGGCAGTCTGCCAAGCATACCTCTGGAAGGGGACATGCAACTTTAATCTTTATTATGGAGTAATCATAAGTGGACTGATTGTGAACACCATCTGCTCTCAATGAAGCATTGGAGTTACAGCCTGCTCACTCTGATATGCCCTTCACCCTGCTTTCCAATTTCACCCAAAGTCCCATTTTGAAAGGTTGAGTTTTAAAGTTTATTATGCTTAATATTCTTTACAACAACCATTTATTTTTAACAAATAGCAGAGTGGGCAGCTAACGTCCCTTCTTCAATTCTGAAAAGCAAGCCAAATGGGAGGAAATATTTTCTAACTAGAGATCTCCCTTAAGAGATCTTTTAGTTGGGTGTTCAGATGAATCTTTGAAGGTTAGGCACTACAACACCTCTGGAGCCTACTTGTCTTGCATTGTAGATACATAGTTTAGATTAGTGATAAAGAGATGGAGCCAGGTGTCCTATCTTTAACATAAAATTAGAAGGGCACTGGGGTGGCTCAGTCAGTTAAGGATCTGACTTTTGATTTTGACTCAGGTCATAATCCTGGGGTTGTGAGACTGAAGTCTGCATTGGGCTCGCACTGGGCATGGAGGGTGCTTAAGATTCTTTCTCTCTCTCTTCCCACTCCCTCTCTTAAAAAAAAAAAAAAATAGAAAAAAATGTCGTGCATTCTGGTTTCTGATATTAGAATATAGTAAATTAAACAATGTATCCCTAATTTCATTTGTTTCATTGTGCACTGTTGAATATTGAGTTTAATGAATAGGGCACATCATCTCAAGTTACTCAGATTGTGTGGGAGCCTAGAATAAACCAGTGATAACATTATAGGACTCATCTGGCCATAGATGAATATTACAGTGTTGCAATAGAGGAGATTGGTGTGGATTGAGTAGTGGCCCCTCCAAAATGTCTTACTGAGTTCTAACCCCTGGTATTTGTGAATGTGGCCTTATTTGGAAATAGGGTCTTTGCAGATATAATTAAGGATCTTAAGATAAGAACATTATAGATTTAGGATAACCGTAAATCCTGTGACTGGTGTTCTCAGAAGAGAAAGAAGGATATTAGAGAAACAGCACAGAGGGAAGGAATTTGAAGATGGAAGCAGAGATTACACTGATGCATTTTACAAACCAAGGATTACCAGGAATTGCTGGCAAACATCAGACACTATGTAAAGGACATGGAACCAATTCTTATTCAGATCATCCAGAGAGAACCAACCCATCCAGAGAGAACAACCACCATGGGTTTGACTTCCAGAATTTTGAAAGAATCCATTTCTGTTGTCTTAAACCACCTAGTTTGTGGTAATATGTTATGGCAACCCTAGAAAACCACTTCAGGGATAATTACTATTAATTTACATTTTCTGGGAAAATTTGTGAGTTTAGGAAAAAGGGATTCCTTGGCATCCAGAAGACCCTGGCTGTTAAATAAACCCAAATGATTTTATCCTACTCTCTTAGATTTCACATCTTTCACTTATTCACTCCATCCCTTCCTTTGCCAAGATGTGTTAGAGAGAATGCTCAGAAACCAAAGGAATTGTTCTTTGAGGGCCATATTCAAGACAACATGATAAAAATGAGATATTAAAAAAAAATTCGTGAGAGTTATTTTGGCAGAATCTTTAGAGAGTCTGTGGACAACATGATATAAGTGTGAAGATGTCACTGCATTTCACATACACCAAAACACCAGAGGTACAAATGTTCTCCTGGGGATGTTAGCACTGTAGCTTATTCTGATTATGGAAATGCAGCACATTTTCCCCAAAGACAATGCACATTTACACATGAAATCAGCCTGCCTTTGTATTTTCCTGATTAGTGTCACTATGGTATCTGGTAACTTTCCTAAGGCAAGCTCCTACCAGCCAAATAACATGTTACTATTTCCTGGAATTTCCATTCCTAGGGCCTCTCTGAAAGGATACACTAAATTACTGTCAAAATGCATAGTTATGGTTCAGCATAACTCAATTACTCTGACAGCATTTTTTATATTTATCTTTTGCTACTTAAAGATTTATTGTCCTGTTCCTTAAATAAAACTGGAGCAAATCAGAAACAATTTATTCCTAATTTCCAAAGGCAGTAACAAATAACCTCAATCTCTTCAAAATGAGATTACTAAAGATAATGTTCTAAGAATCTCTTTGTCATCAAACAGAATTTTTAAACGGGGTTATGTTTTAAGATTCAAGCACTTTTAAGACGATTCCTTATCTTGTGAAGTTGTCCTTGTGAATGATTCACAATGACAAAATATCAGAGTATCTGGGCCGATAGGGGATAACAGAAAGGATTTCAATAACAACAAACATCTTGAAGTTTTCTTTTCACTGACTGTAATGACACATGGATGGAGGGAAATGAACAGAAATTGTTTTAAAATACTCATAGGTGCATTGCAATGAAAGCCATAATTTAGATACAGGACATACTTTAACACAATGAAACAAATGTGTTAACACACACACAAACACCACAGAACTTCAGCATTTCTCGTGGGAATGAAAGACATTTAACAGATAGTTGATAATCAGTAAGTCATACAGGGAGTCATAATACCTAGATAACAAATCTATTCTAAATATATTATAACTCTTAGCTGTCAACTTACATTACCTTGCTGTACCTTTCATTCTTTACCTATAAAAACGCAGGATGGAGGGGAAATGGTATCTATTTCCATTTTAGTTTTTCAGGGCTGCCATAAGTGACCACACATTTAGTGGATTAAAACAACAGAAATTTATTCTTTCACAGTTCTAGCAGCTGAAAATCCAAGGTCAAAATGTCAGCAGGGCTATGCTCCCTCTGCAGCTTCACAGAAGAATTCTTCCTTGCCTCTCTCTAGTTTCTGTGGCTCATGGCCCTCCTTGCTGTTCCTTGGCTTGTAAACATATCATTCCAAAATTTACCTCCCTTGCTTTCTTCTCTCTCTCTCTCCTCTGAGTCTGTTGGTCTCCCTGTGTATCCTCTCCTCTTCTTATAAAGAAATTAGTCAATGTACTTAGGATCCATCCTAATTCAGTGTGACCCCATCTTAATTAATTAGATTTGCAAAGATCCTATTTCTAAATAAGAAGTTTATTTGGGTGGTTGCTAATTTTACTGGGGGAGTACTTCAAAAGTGTCCAACCAGCTATAGCTTCCAATGCTATTGCTATAATATATCCTAAAATAGCCCCCCACCCACCTTGTTCCTTTATTTCCTTACAAATTAGAGAAAAAGAAGCAATTGTGTGTCTTAATTCTTCATGAACCCTTATATAAGGATGGAAAAAATAAAACAATAAAATGGTTATCTGATGATTGCCTATACAATAAGGAGGGCTATCATTACAATATCTGGAGCTAGCTGACACAGATAGTTTGAGACTATGATGTTGGAAACCCAAACTGGCTTTAGTCTTTCATAATACCGTGAACTCTGGGCAACCACAAACAAAGTGCCACCCCTGGAAATAGTGGGAAATGAAAATTGAAACCTATCACCACTAACTGAAAAATTAATCCAACAATATTTGCTGCAGATGGGTGACTGAAGTTGCTTTTATAAATACCAGTAGCTCTTCCAAATAACCAGGACCATCTATAAATGATCTATGTTTTCCTTTTCTGTTCCCATTAACTACTGTCATGTATAATATATATAAAAACTTGATATCCCTAAAGAGATATGGTAGTCTTTTTCTATTTATGAAAGGTCACGAATATTTATTCTTTGCAGGCAATTTTCTGTTCGTGAACTTTTGATTCTGCAGTTCAAGTATGGTGGCAAGAATACTTCCACATGAATTATATTATGTAACAGGAGTATACTGGTTGTAAAGAGCTAACATAAACTATAAATATTTTACATGTATTATCTCACTTGATGGAAAGAACCCATTGTATAGGGATCTTAATTCTCCCCATTTTGAATATGAGAAAATCGATAGTAAGGAGATGAACTCTCCAACATCAAAAACCTAGTGAGTGAAGGACCTGAGATACAAAACCAGTTTGAGTCCAAAATCCATGTACTTTACCATTTATGTCATACTTTATCTCATACTCTTTTGCATCTCAAATTTGCACATAAGCTTCCAGGAATCCCTAGGAACTTCCCTTGTCTTAAAGTTTTTAGGGGTTTTCTCTATCCTTGGCCTTTTGTATCTATCCCATCCCAATCGCTTAGCTATATTTCTTTCCCTTTTAAAGCCAGCCATCCTTTGCTATATCTCCTCCAGGACACTTGTCAATAAATTCTTTTATTTTTTTTTAAGATTTATTTATTTATTTGACAGAGAGAGAGATCACAAGTAGGCAGAGAGGCAGACAGAGAGGGGGGGAAGCAGGGTCCCCACCAAGCAGAGAGCCCAATGTGGGGTGCGATCCCAGGACCCTGAGATCATGACTGGAGCTAAGGGCAGAGGCCTAACCCACTGAGCCACCCAGGCACCCCTTGTCAATAAATTCTTAAACCCCTATTTTACCCCAGGTAATTTCCTTGCTACCTGTCTTACCTTGAGCTACTATTGCAGAATATCATAGACTAGGTGACTCAGACAACACACATGTATTTCTTACAGTTCTGGAGGAAGGAGAGTCCAAGATTAAAGTGCTGGTAAATTCAGTTTTGGTGAGGGCTCACTTCTTGCTTATGGACAGCTATAGTCTCACTGTATCCTCATGCAACAGACAGTTAAAGTTTCTTCCTCTACTCAGAAGACACTAATTCTACCATAGGGACCCTATGCTCATGATCTCATCTAAACCTAATTATTTCCCAAAGGTCCACCTTATAATGTCATCACATTGTGGGGTAGGTCTTCAACACATGAGTTTTGGGGATATACAAACATTCAGTCCATAGCATCATCTAACTGAAAAATACACGAGTACGTTTTTGTTGTTGTTATCAGAGTGTTGCTACTATTCTCAGAACACAGAAACAGAATACTGAAAAAAAAATCAACAATTTCAAGATCTCTTATCCTTTTTTTTCCCCTATTTTTCTTCAAGGAAACATTGAATAATATCCACAAATCATTTAATTTAAAGGACTGCCTGAACTGGCTTCCCAGAACTGCAATAGTCAGGGCCTAAACTGAGCTAAATTCATTTATGTTTGAGTATGTTTTGCTTATTTTTTTTTCTTCCTTTGAGTAGCTGACTATTAAAATGTGTAGAATGCTCAAAGCCAGAACGTTGTTTTAAGATCCCCAGAGTAAGCTTTGGAATCTCTCTGCCATTTTCCTCACTTAAACCTGGGAAAGAAGGGCATAATCTGCATGTTTCCTCTTACTTCAGAGAAGCCATAGGTCAATTCTCCTCCTGTCAGGACCTCAAGAATTGTCCACAGTTGAGTTAGCTACAGCTTTAGGCTTATTTTATTCCACCTTCCTAAGTTTCACCTTTTAACTCTATTCTCTTGAGATTCTACTAAATTACTTATATCTCTGCTTTTACTCTATTCTGCTTAATAGTTTTTTTAGAGGAGGAAGAGCCCAGGGGAGGCTGGTGGCCCCAAACCGAGGAAAGATTAGTTTCTTAAAAATGGACTAAGGAGAATGCATCTTAGTGACAGTACATTTCTGCCAGTACAGTGTTTCTGAAAAGGTGGTAAGCACAAAACAGTGACAGTATTTTAGGTAATGCATGGATGAACATAACACAAGCTAAAAGTTGTGCATTTGTTATAAAATATAGCACAGAAACCAGTCTATCATATGTTTGCTTGGCTATTACTTCTTAGAACAATGTGAGGTTAACAAAGTGAATAGATCTAACATCAATTTAAAGGTGGAAAAATACTAAATGATTGCATAAGCGGTACACAGCAATTGTAATACATGATGGTACTGCGCAGATGACAGAAGTCTAGAAAAGTTTTGTCTTAAGAGATCAAGATGCTCATTAAAAGCAGGAAACAGATTCACACAACCAAGATATGAGATGACTCATCAGCAGAGTCACCTGGGCCAAAATTAGTCTAATTTCTGTCACCGTCCTCAGTTTCTCAATCCAAAAATATAGAATGCCTTTCTCAAAGTACCATATGAAGACTAAGAATATGACTAGGTGATAGAGCCCATAATAGCTAGCTAATATAGTTAGCTCCTTTTCTTTCTCCTACACCCATATGATAAAATAATAAATATAGTAAGTAAACTTTATGGGTGGATTCGGGTCTACAAATGTTTTCCTTTCTTCTCATTCCTACATCTTCTTTTTTGACCCACAAGATGACCTCTATTAGAACTCAAAAACAGGATTTATTCTCAGAAGATTTCTGGATTCATATTATGATGGGAAAAAAACCAAAAACCTTAAAATCTTTTAAAATCTGTTCTAAGTTGTTTTGCTTCCTTTGAAAGATGGGAATTGACCACTCTTATTTTCCAATAGCTGTTTAGAAGCTGTGTCACAAGAGGTTAACTTCTTAAAGAAATGAAAAACATGTTGCCTTTTTTAGGAAAAAAAAAAAAAAAAGATCTGACTGTCAGTGAGAATAGAGCAATGTTCCAGTAATACTGAATAGTTCTCGAGCAATTTTTCAATACTCATCAGTGATAAATTTTTTATAAGGGATGTAATTCAGTGGTTCTAAAATTTACATATACTTTTTGAACTATATGTGTAAGTAAAAATAGATTTTTATGTGAATATGGAGTTATTTGGCTTAAAACTATGTAATAATTGAGTGAAGCAGCAATCATTTCAATAGAGGGACATTTGTATAGTTTTTAATGATTCCCTGCATCAAGTATGTGGATTTCTTGAAACTTGCATTTTTATATTTAACCAAAGTCTTATTTGCAAAATACTTGAAGTCAGTTAGCTTTCGTATTTTAAAGAATATGGTTAATAATTACATATAGAGATATCTGTGTAATGTAGGTTTTTAAAACACAATCATTAGGTAAAAAAGAGATTAATCTTAAGACTGACATTTAAAAAAGTTTTCAGTCTCTCTTTTTGAAAGGATATTTATCTACAGGAAGTAAAAATAAAAACAAAACAAAACAAATGAAAACAAGTCTAAAATACTGTAAATACTCAGGAAAGAGATAATCACTAAGGAAGCTTAGAGAAGATTTCTCCTGGAGGAGATAACTTACTTATACTGGGACTTTGAGCTGAAAGCCCTTTAGAGAACCCTTTAGAAAACCCCAGTAGAGATATTGCAAGGTAGGAGATATTTCAAAGGCAAATACAAATTGGGACTCATCTGGGAAGAAGACAATGACTCCATAATTCCTAGGGAGACAACATCACAATAGTTTTATACAGTAGCTTGGATGATTTATCTCTTTATAAGTTTAACCTCTAGAGAATAAACTAAAAGAGCTGTTTTCTTAAAAAACAAGCAGAAAGAAGATTTAAAAATGTATTACTGAATAAAAGTGTCTATTAAGCATTCCAGATAACCATAGGATAATGACCACTGCCTAAATTTAATTCTGCAATCTTTAAAACAAAACAAAACACTGAACAGGAAGCAGAAAGAGTAAAGGAAATCATTACCCGTGAATATAGGCAATCAACTTCAATTTGCATGTCAGTGAGGGGAAAATATCCAAAAATAAGTAGATATCCATGTTAGTGTATCTGAGGTGTTAAATTGCATCATCATTTCATGTATTTAGAAACAAACAAATTCTCAAAATTACTTGATAGAAGAGGAATTTATGGATGTTTCACTAACACAATATTTTTATCTATGTAAAATTATTCATACCTATCAATCATCTATTCATCTATATGGACAAAGAGATCAATAGATAACTTTAACCAAAAGCCAATATCTTACATAATGGGAAAACAATGGTTGATGTTCTACTAAAGATGGGGACATTGTAAAATTGCCCAATATTTCCATTCTTATTTAATATTTGGTTGAAGATGTTATCAATGTAATTAGACCAGAGAAACCAGTTAGAGGCATAAAATTGAAAAGAATAAGTAAAATTATCTCTATGTATAAGTCATAAGATCATATACCTGAAAAATCCAAAAGATTTTATTTTAAAATATTACATACAAAAAGAATTCAGTAAAATAACAGAAGGTAAAATTAACATAAAATACTGATAGACTTCAGATTGCTTCAACCAACGGTGTTAGAAGAGATAATGAAAGAGGAAAAAAAATTTCTAGTAGCAAATTTAAAGATTAAATAGCCACAAATAAAGTTCATAAAAATGAGCAAAGCTTATAAAGACAATTTTTAAATTTCTTGAAAGATCAAAAGTAGAACGGGACAAAAGTGAGAGAGGCCAAATCCTATTCTTAGGTAGGATAAGCAAGTATCATAAAAATAGCAATGATCTCCAAGTTAGTAAATGTAATAAAATTACAATAAATATAGCAATTTATTATCTGGAGCTAGACATGTTTATTACAATGGCCTTCTTTAAAAAAATACCAAATAAGAATGATAGGAGAAAAACCTAAAAAAGATAAGCAGCTTGGGGGTGGGGAGGTCAAACTTATCAGAAATGGAAACACATGAAAACCCCTCTATAATGTACTCTTTTTCAAAATGTGTAGGTATTGGAGTATAAATAGTTGGATAGCAATGTCTTAGAAAAGTCCAGAATCTTGGTGTATGTTTTCAGCAACATTTTAAGTCACTAGGGAAAGTAGTAAACTTTTTGATCAATAAATTTGGGGCAACTGGGTAGTCATTTACAAGATGATAAAACTGAACCTAGATCCCACAGGTTTATAATAGACTACTTCCAAATAGATTAAAGATTTTTAAAACTACCAGTGGTAAATAAAGAAATAAAGGGAGTACTTTGTAATCAAGGAATTGAGATAGGTTTTTAGCAGTCAAAATCCAGAAGCAACAAAAAATAAGACTGATCCATTAAATTTAAAAAGAAAAATAAATCATAAATAAATTGCAAAAAAATTGGTAATTATATTATAAGCAAAGAGTTTATCCCTTTAGTATATAGAAAGCTCCTAAAGAATCAAGAAGAAAATGGTTAAAAATCCTAATATACAATTGGGGAAAAAAAAGGTTAAGAGAGTTCCAGAAAAAATTAAGCAAATAACACTTAAGTGTATGAAAAACAAAATAAAACCAAAAATGATTAGTCTCATTGATCATAAGATACATGTAAATTAAACTACAAAGAGAGACAATTTCTCACCTGTTAAGTGAACAAAAATCCAAAAGATTTATCATATGCTCTGTTGGCAATGCACGGATGTCCAATGTTCCTGGGATGACTGAGAAGTGACATAACTCCGACAGAGGAGGATTTGGCAATAGCAAACAAAATGGCATAGCATTAACACCTTGACTCAGCAATCTGACTATAAGGATTTCATCTAGAGGAGAAAGCCATCCCGAGTATGATATAGCAAATGGTTGTTCATGACAAAAGTATATGAAACAACAAAAAGTTGAGGACAATTGCAATGTTCAGCATGAAAGGACCAGCCTAATGAATCACTGCTTCTATCAGAAGGGTGTATGATGTGACTATAAGGAAGAATGAAACCCAGTGTTTATGTACTGGTACTAAATGATCCCTACGTTACATTAAATGAAATTTTTAAAGAAGTAGAAATAGGAATACAAATATATAAGGACTTGCTTATTTTAATTAAAAAAATAAACACTGGAAAAGAAACAAGAGATAATAAAAATGTGTACCTATAAAGGGAATGGAAAGTAGGACAAAAGCAAGAGTTTTCTGAGAATTTAAAATGTTTTTCTTTTTTAAACCATGTAAATGACTTTATTTATTAAAACATAAATGAATGATTGGAACTAACCCCCAAATGCAAAATAAAGTAAAACATGAATTACATTCTGTAAAAAAATTTGATTTAATCATTATACAGAGTTCAAGTATATAATAAGGACATTATTCTGACAATATTTCCATAATACTATATATTCCAGGACAAAAAGAACTACAAAAATGTTCTAAACTTCACCTAGTGTTTTACTTTTTGTGCACTGTCTATATAATGATGAAATGCAGGATAAATAAAAAAGTGGATAGGGGAATATTAGGAACCAAGCATTTCAAACTAAGATTAAAGACAACAACAACAATAAAACATTAAATAAGTTAAAAAAGAAACCCTATAATATTAAATTTGTATTAAGGATTTCATATACAATCATGAATATATGACATGGAGGCTTAAACAGGTTCTTCAGGATTTATGTAGCATCACCATGATCATTTGTATATAATTGATTCAAATACACATATCATGGATTTTTGAAAAATAGTTATTAAACAGAGAGAGTAAACTGTTACGAGTATCTCTCTCTCAATGACATGGACAGTGAGGGTGAGTGGTCATTTTGTTTCTCAATATCAACTACAAGTATGTTTAGAAAATTCCTTTGTCACTCAGAAGTTTGGGGGTTTGCTTTTTTTCCTTTATAGCAATGCAATTAGATGATTCAGGATGTTGGTTGAATAAGATATCTGGCTTTTTTTGTGACTGTAGGATAAAGCAATTATGATAGAGGAGGATCACAGCAGGCTTCTCTGGCAGAGCAGTTTTAGGAAGGGATCCACAGAAAAGTTGGGATTTGAGAATGAAGTCTCTTTAAGCTTTCCATGCTTGTGAACCCTTTGAGCAATCATCATGTAGACCCAGGAGTTCATCTTGTCCAGATCGAAGACTGCTGTCCTAAATCACCCAAATGTAATTGAATGGTAGTCATTCTCCTCCCCTCAGATTTTTCCTGTTCTTTCTCTTCAGTTACCCTTCTTCAAATGCAGTCATTCACAACAAATAAGCAAACAACCCCCCCCTAAAAAAAAAAAAAAAAAATCTCCCTTTCAGGGAAATTTTGGAGTATACCTACACATGAGCAGATTATAGATAATTTCACATAGTGACCAAACTTTAATAATTTCACATTGCTTTTCACTATGGGGCTACTAAATCACAGCAATGCTACTGATCGATTGCCTACATTATGCCAGGCTTTGTACTGAGATTATTCTGTTGGGTCCTCATTTGTTTTAATACGCTGAATTTTACAGGTGAGGGTACCAAGCTTGGTCGAGCAAAACAGTATAACGTCACCCACCCAGCAAATCAGGATTCTAAATATATTCTACTTTAAATGTTGTCATTACAATCATTGCGCTGTGTTGTGTGGTTGCTTGTTTCAAGTTGAAACTTTATTCTTCCGTATTTTAGGGACTCTAATTTTCCCAGTACTGTAGTCCATACCTTTTTATCTTGAGTTTGAATGAATTGATATTATGTGTTTCAAATTCCTACCTCTAAAATACATGGCTTAGTTGAATCTGAAGATCCCTTTTGCCTCTACAACTTCTATATTCTACAGCTTATTAGCAAGATCTCACTGCTCATCTTTTCCTCTCTGACTGATAAAAGCAGCTTCTCTCAAATTAAATCCAGGTGTAAGTTTATTTTGCCTCTTGTTTCTTGTCACTCCTTTCTCCTCCCAACTTGGCCTTTTGTGAGCTGTCTTGTTTACGTTTTATTTCATTAGTTTAATTATCATTATTATTATTATCATCATCATTCCTGCCCCTTGACTGCTCACTAATTTGCAAGGAGTCAAGGAGACCTGCCGAAGAATTATTCCCAGTATCGGTGTTAATATTTGTTAACCTTTCAGCACAGGAAGTCTTAATACTATTAGAGAAGGCGTTGGCTCCTCCTAGGAGCTATTTCCTCACGGAATCATTTGAAGAGTAAAAAGCCCTCCAAAATACTTTCCTCACTTTCTGCCATGATATCTGAAATATTTGCTATTGGAGTTATGCCTTTACTTCAAGACATTGAGCTTCTAGTAGGCTTCTTCTAAAATGCACAGATGTGGGGTGCCTGGGTGGCTCAGTGGGTTAAAGCCTCGGCCTTCAGCTCAGGTCATGATCAGCAGGGAGCCTGCTTTCTCCTCTCTCTCTCTCTGCCTGCCTCTCTGCCTACCTGTAATCTTGGTCTGTCAGATAAATAAATAAATAAATCTTAAAAAAAAGAAAGAAAATGCACAGATGCTGAGGGAACGGAGGGCGAGGAAACAGAATGTGGAGGAATAGGAGAGTAAGCTGGAATCACTTATTAAGTTATTAAAATGATATTACTTAAATAACCCCTTTACACAATCAAGGAGGTCCTAGGGGAGCAGGGCACCGACCAGGTAAATTTTGAGTGTTAAGACTGGAGAGGTTGCTTGATGAAGCGAGGGAAGGAAGAACTCCGGGGAGGCCGGGAACAGCCTGAGGGCATTCTGGTGAAATGACAAATGGAACTGGGAATTTTGCCTACTTAACAATTTAGCCCAAGGCCAGCCTATCTGTGGAGGTCATCTTCTTCAACCCCAAGCCTGCAGACTTGATTGCATGGAAACCGCATAGGACAGTTGGGTTCCTATCCAATACCTAAATATCTCCAGTGAAGGAGTTCCAATAACCTTGGCCCAGAGAGAATTTATCACAAACTGTTTACTCCACATTTTTGAAAGCATAAATACCCAAGGCCAGGCAATAATGACAACTCTTTATAAACTATGCCACTGCCACTCTCTGAGATGACCTGGAGAGGCACAAGTAATAAAAATACAATACACTTGTCTCTTGCAAAATTAACTGTGAAGATCTGCCTCAAACCTTCTACAGAGATTTCTCAATGAAAGGGAACTCTCTGCATATTCAGCCCTGCAGTACACTCTCAGCACTAAGATTTCTAATTACCAAATCTGTTCTTACTAAAATAACCCTCAGGCACATGTCGGCACTAGAAACCCCCACCGATAACCCCATCTCAGCTGTTTCAGAGGGCAAGACCTTGGAAGAGGCGTTAGGTGACAGGTAAGACTTTAGAGAAATATGCACAGGACAGGTGCGTATGTCTATGTATCTTTGAATTTTCTAATGGCAGCTCTGTCAGAATATCTAATTACTAAGCCAAAAATAGTGCATAAGAGATAAAAATGGGGAAGGATTACAATTTACCATGCCTACCATCTTATCCTACCAAGATGCTTAAACTATTCCTAAAAGGCAAAATAAAGTACAAAAATAATTCATCGAGAAACTTGTTCTCCTGCCTTTGACAATGCTTGCTGGCTGGGGCTCACCTAACAGCAGTCTTGTTTATTAGAAGCTACTTTATTCCTGCATGAGGGGCAATAATGTTAACATGGGTGGCAAGATACTAAACTTAAAATATGCACTGGCATGCAGAATTAAAGCAGGGATGCAAGTGCTTATTGCTCTATTCACCTATGGAGGAAAATATTAGCACACTGCTTTAATTGGCTTTTTCTATGATCAATTTTTGAGAGTAAATCATGCAACTCTATAATATCACCATAGGAAGCCAAGTTATATGCACGAATCATTAGAAATCCTCTAATGTTCTTTTATGGTTAAAGAGAGGGATATAGATTACTTGATTTTCATTTGTCAGATTTTTTTTTTTTTTCTTTCCAAACAGACGTGGGAGTCAATCATTCTAAGGTGATTCCCTTTTTAAACCTAATCCCACATTCATACAACAAGTCTTAATGAGTCCACTAGGAGTAAACAAATTAGTCTCCAGGATGTATTATGCATTAATTAATCAAACTAATAGTATTGTTTAATGTGCAATAGATGAAAATTAGTTCTAAGTACAATACTCACATACAAGAAGAGAACTAGAGAAAAAATATGGAGTAATAGAGAAAAATCAGTTTCTATAAATATAAGTTAAACAGCTCTGATTTCCCTCCACACATTTCAGGCCATTCAATGGCAAAGAGAACATTCAAAGATGGCCTTTCCAGCTGAGATATCTGTGTGATACAGAAGCTGCGATGAGGAAAAAAGCAGCTTCAAGTATCGATACCAGCAGATCTAGAGGAGGGCTTAGCAAAGGATGGACTGTAACCTGTTTTTGTATGACTCGGGAGCAAATAACCATTTTTACATTTTTAAATAGCTGAAAAATATCAAAAGAAGAATAAAATTTTGTGATTTGCAAAAATTACATGAAGCTCAGATTTCAATGTCCATAAATAAGTTGTATTGAAACACAGCCACACGTGTTCATTATATATTGACTGTGGTTACTTTTATGCTACAAGAACAGATTGAGTAGTTGTGACAGAGACCTGGCATGCAAAGTCAAAAATATTTGGTCTCTGGCTCTTTGTAGAAAAAAAAAAAAATTGCCAAATACTAGTCTCAAGGAAACAGAACTCTGCGATGATAGTATCAATGTATATAAGGCATAGGGATATATCTTAAAATAAGACAAGGCAGACACCATTTCCTGTAATGGACTAGAAAGAACACAACATCATTTCTTGCTTTTCATGCAAACTCCTCAGACTAATTTTAAGCAAAAAATCAGAGAACTCAAGTGGAAAGATCACATACAAAAGCACCTACTTGTACTTTTGAAGAATGACAAGGTTATGAAAGACCAAGTCAAACTAAAGAACTGGTTCAGGGTAAAGAAGACTAGGGAGACATCTCACCCAAATTCAACATGTGATCCTGGAATAGAATGTGGACCAGATCTTTTTACTTTTTGATTTTTTTGGCCATTATTGTAAAAACTGTATAAAATTTAAATGAGTTTTGGAGATTAGGCAATAGTATTATATCACAGATAGTTTTCTGTTTTGGGTAACTGTGTTGTGGCCATGTAAGAGGGAGTCTTTGCTTTTCAGAAATATACATGGAAGACTTTGGGGATAAAGGGGCTCCAGGTATAACATTTAGTTTCAAATGTTTCAGGACAATAAATGTGTGCGTGTGTGTGTGTGTGCGCACGTGCCCGTGTGTGTGTCTATTGAGATAGAAAAGAATATGCAAATCTGACAAAATGGCAGAATCTGGGTAAAGGATATAATGAGGTTGTTTGTACAATAAAATTTTTTTGTAAGCTGAAATTATTTAAAAGTAAAAAGTTAAAAAAATAGGATGAAACCATTTCCAATTACCTCTACCCTTTATTAATGTGAACCACAAATAGTCACTTTTTCAGTTCCTCCTTAATAGCAGTGTTTGGGTTCAGAGTTGTTGGTGTAGTGGCCTTGTTTGCACATACTGTCACTGGTCTGGTGGCTTACTCTATTGATATGGGACAGAAAATGCACCCACAGGTCCTTCAGCCCCCACCCAATGTCCTCTTTCAGTGTCCGCTCGTCCTGGATTGAACGTGCTACAACTTGGGGGTAAAGACCAGAGCGCAGCATCTCCTGCAGGTCACACTTGTAGCAACGCCAAGTGGTGAGAGACAGATGGGGCCTCCCATGTATTCTTCATTTCTCCATACCCAGAACTCCTCTTTGACTGTCTCTACCAGCTTCCAGAGTTGTGTAAGGTCTAATCCCTATTTAAAAATCCCTTATTCTATATCACTTACAGGGCCTCTGCTTCTCCCATCAAACACCACCTACTCTTACTTTTCTGAAATACAGCAAAGGTCATTTAGCAAGCATTTGGCCTATTCGTCTAAACTCAAGTCCCACATCAGTGGGATCCTTGAAAGCATCTTATTATCTAGAACTGCTAGGAGAGTATACTGAGAACTACATGAAAATAAAAAAGAATGAAATCACCATTGGTTGAGTGCCTCCTATGTGAAAACTCCTATAGCATACATTATCTCTAAATTTCACCAACAACTCACAAGCTAGTTACTATCTCTTAAGTCACTTTTCCAACATCTCACACGTGAATAATGGTAAAGCAGGAACTCAAATTCAGTGCTGTTCAAATCTCAAGTTTATATTTTTTCATTGTACCAACCTGTCATCTTTGGAAAAACAGACAGCCTTCTCATCCTCCAAAACATATTTGCCTTGTGACTGCCCAGAAATTTACTGATTCTCAATATTTCATTCTTGTTTATTCATGTTATAGAGTTATTATATATTTGAGGAACTACAATAATTGAATGTGTATTATCATCATAATGCAGTACTTATGTCCTAGTAAACAAAATACCAATAATTGCTAATGTACACAGAGAGAAATATCACAAAACCCTCCATCGAAGAACTATTTCATTAGTCTTAACACATGGACAGTTTAACATAACTTTCTTTGATATGCAGACTATTTCACCATACTACATAAAATTATTTTTCTTAACACTTCTTTTGATATACTTCTATATCTATGATCTAATTTGAGCTTTACAGTAATGACCCTATGAGACATGTAGAGCTCATTTACTTTTTTTTTTTTTGTAAGATTTTATCTATTTATTTGACTGAGAGAGACAGAGAGCACAAGCAGTTGGAGCAGCAGGCAGAGGGAGAAGGAAACTCCTCGCTGAGCAAGGAGCCCAATGCAGGGCTTGATCCTAGGACTCTGGGATCATGACCTGAGCCGAAGGCAGACGCTTTACCAACTGAGCCTCCCAGGTGCCCCCAGAGCTCATTTACTAATATTTGTTTTACACATACAAAGGATAAATACTAAAAGATTACATAAATCATCCTAAATGGAACCTGTTTTTATCTACTTAGTTTCCTTTCTTGCTTTATCAAGATTTTGCTTAGAGATTCCCCTTCCCAATTTTCAGTGCCCGTGGCTTGTCTGGGGCTGGTTCTACCCATTAGAACTCACAGTGTACATATTTTCTAGACCTGGAAAATTATCATGTACCATGCACATGATCATAGTGATGTGTTCAAAATGGGTATGCAACACATGCCAATCTATTAAGGACAAATCTAAGAAGGAAGACCATGGAAAAAATGCTCTCCTCCTCTAAACTTGGAGCTAAAGAATGTAAGGCTCTAGCTGCATAGGTCAACATAGATGATGAATGAACTTGAAGTCAACACAAGAAGTAATAAAAAGTAAAATGTAGAGATAGTTTCATGTTACTTGAACATCTAGATCCAGCTGTACTTAGATGCAACCACCTTAGAAGTTTCCAGCTACATTTAAAATAGCCATTCTCAGGGCACCTGGGTGGCTCAGTTGGATGAGCGTCTGACTATTGGTTTTGGTTCAGGACATGATCTAAGGGACATCAGATCCAGCCCCACTCCAGGCTCCATGCTTAGCATGGAGTCTGCTTGGGATTCTTTCCCACTTTCTCTCCTCCTCCTCTGTGTCTCCCCCCAATTCTGTCTCACTTCCTCTCAAATGAATGAATGAATGGATAAATAAATAAATAAATAAATAAATAAATAAAATTAAAAAGAATGGATATTCTTTCTTTCTCCTACCTTCCCTCCTCATCTTTCCTCTATCTGCCTCTAATTAAGCTTTGTAGTCAAAATTTTAACAACAGCAACAACAATAATAATGATAATAATAAAAGCTGCCCAAGTTTGGAACCTAGGTTTACTGATAAATAGTATATAGAATTTCCTAACTAGGTTAGTTACCCTTAGAAAATGACAGTTGCTTCTCTTTTGGCTGAGATATACTTCCAACCCAAACATTCATCCCAGTTTTTTCTCTCTAGAGAAATTTCTCTCTGAACTATCCATTGGAAAAATAAATGCTTATGGAATGTGACATTTTTCTAAGCTGTATAATTGCATATATAGTATTAAGGATACCAATAAGGCAAGACTGATCTGAGTACTATTTATCTGTTGAAGAAATCAAGTTGGTTTACATTATAATCAAAGTGGAGAGATTGAATTATAACATCAGTCATCAATGTCTATCTGAGTCAATTATTTTTACCATGTTTAGGGAATATTTATAATTAAAAAACATTTCTGAATTGTTTCTGTGTGTGGCTTTCTTTTCTTTTCTTGTCCTTTTAAACTGGAGACTGATAAATCCCGTACACACTACAGCAAGATTTCACTATATTATGATGAAAGAGAACCGAGAGCATTTTTGTCTGAGTGATGAAGGAGCAAGCAATATGTAATTTATAGCAAAATAAAAGTTATACTGCATTATACTATAAAGCTGTCAATTGTATTATCACTGAATAAACTGTTCAATGTTTACTTGTATGTAGCTGATATGTTGAACAAGCAGGACTTGTAGAGTGTAATCAGAAAGCAACTTTATTTTTTCCCCCTCACTGTTTCTTCAAATCCCTTTCATGCAACCAGTTCTGCACATAGAAAAAATCTTGGGCAAATCTCATAGCTTAGCTCCTTCCCTTGACCCAATAAGCCATTTTTTCATTCAATCTCAGCCATAAAACTCATCTCCATTTAGTAATGACTTCATCCACTCTGCTGTATTGATCACAAACTCAGAAGGTCTTTCAAAGTTAGGTTTCTCCGAATGGACCCTCCTCTGAAGCTCCCACTTTCCTCTAGCTCTCTCCTACACTGGGATGGAGACATGTGGCTGGCTTCTAAATTTTTATGTCCTGAATGCTGCTCCTCTTCCCTCACTCTCTAGGTTGTCTGTGGCTTCTCTTGGGTTGAAACAGAGAGAGGAGAGGATGATGACAAGAAAGATTTTTCTGGGTTGACAATGTGTAATGGGGTGCTGGTTTTTTCTGGAGGTGGCAGATACTAAAAGGTGATTTTTGTTCTCATATGTGCCCCATTTAACTCCTGTCCTGAATATTTCTCTTACTTGGAATTCCTCTCCTTCAGTTGGTCACTTACCATTGCTTCTCATTTCTGCACCTCACTGTGTACATTCAGCCTGTTCTACTGAGGTCAGTTGCCACTGGGCATATGCTTAATAGGAAATTAGCCTTAAGTCAATATTCCCACCATGGGATGTCATGTAGTTACTGTTGACTGGCATCTACCTGTATACAGGGAAAGCGTTTTGGTTTTTTTTTTCCCCCAAATGCAGCTCTGTCCTTTGCTACCATAAGACAATTCTGGCAGCCTCTATGATCGCTTTTTTGTTCAGGAGTTAATCAGGCACCACCCACCACACCCACTAAACTGTAAGAGTTACATCTGTAGGATCTCCATATGGCCATTCTAACTAGGTTTGGCAGGAAGTGAAAACCATCAATCCATTCTTGACCACGAGTAACCCTTCCAAGAAATTGTTTTATTTCCAACCTGTTGGCCCCTCCAAATTAAACTTTTTATAACACTGGCAAAACCAGTTTTTAAGCTGTCTCTTTCTATGTAAGTCCTGCTTGTACGGTCTAGCTCCTCCCTTTGGAATGTTGACAGTTCGCACCTAATTTCTTAGAGCTGTGACTGAATCTGTATCACATTAAACAGCCTATTGATGTGGATCTCTTCTCCACTCAAAGGAGGTACACCAGATGTCATAGCATTTTTCATTTTAAAAATAATATTCTATAGTTAAATCAACCTACAGTTGCCTATACAGGTAATAGTAATAAATAAGTAAGTAATTGATTTTACCCTGATTGTATACATTGAATGTTTAGACTTAATTTTCAGGCAACTAATCTGCTTAATAGTTGCATGTTAAGTATAATTACATATCTCAAAAGAATAAATGAACTAGAGGTAGAATGTGAGGAAATTTCCCAAAGGAAGAGTCCCCATGAAATAGGTATCTCTCTTTCACTTATTCCATTAGGAAAGAACTTTACAGAAGGTGTGTTATCTCCTCGTTAGTGGAAAAGTAAATTCAAGAGACAGCCACCCCCCACTCCCCACCCCTCCTCAATCCGTTTTAAAGTGCAAGAACTCTAGCATGGGAAGTTTCAAAATGGTAGTTTTGAGTATTCTCCAAAAGAATTTTGGGAAACGTCTTCACACATTTTTAGGTGGATATCTAGATTTTTAATTGTCATTTGTTTAGAGTTACAAATTATGCATTTTCCAGAAGTGAGGTATATTATATATGTGTTTTCAATATACATTTGTCAAAAGTTTACAGCTTCAGAGTTAGTTCAGTCAACTGAATAAGGTAATTAGCAGAGTTAATCTTCATTGTCAAACCAGCCCTTCACATCAAATGTACCTTCAGCTGGGAAAAGAAAATGTTCTAACTTTAATTTTTAATTAAAAAAATGATCATGTGCATCCCTGTGACAACTTTCTCACTTATTAATTCTCACCTTAGATAAAGTGAAAAAAGCAAAAAAAGAAAGGAGAGGATGAAAGGAAGGAAGAAACTTAGTTTGCCACTAGAATATAAGTTGCAAAAGGGCAGGGAATTTTTATTGTTGCTTACTGATATATTCTCTGAACAACAGGCATAATAGATGCTTTATAAGTATTTGATACTTAATGGAAGGAAAGATTATAGATAGAAAGTGAATTGATTGATGATAGATAGATAGATAGATAGATAGATAGATGATGGATAGATGATATAGACAGAGACAGGGAGAGAGAGGGAGAGAGGAGGAGAATAAGAGAGGTGAAAATAAGGATTGGACTCCACCAGGAGTTTATAGTGAGGGTAAAATAGAATGCTCTGTCACCTCACTGAATCTCTGAATTTTCAAATTATCTTTGGAAGTCTTTATAATCTAGGAATACATCATACAGAGCTTTGGACAGGGTAAGAGTTCACCACCTTTAGTACAGCAGAAGATAAACACTATGCAGGGAAGCTATAAAGAATTGGTGACCACAGACAGATTCTCTAGAAGGTGGTTTGGAAAGGAGAACTGTTAAAGAAATGAATTGCTTTAAAGCTATTCATGCACATGTAATCACTGTGCAATCTTCTTGTGCTACTACTGAGGACCAATCAGGGGTCCTGATGGGGGATTCCGGGGGATGGCATGTTAATGAGGAAAGCAAGCATGCCAATAGGCCTGTGGAGCAGAAAGGAGAAGCTGGAAATCCAGGACTATGTCACATGAGTGACTTAAAGACAGGGCAATATGTAGTTGTGAAAGAATGAGGAGGAGTGCCTAGAAAGCACTAAGCTTCATGTCATTGTGTAGAGCAGAGGGAGTGGGGGTATAAAGGTAGTCATTTGTATCATTTCACATGATCTATTTTTCCTTATAGAAGTTGCCTGTCCTTGATGTGATATTAAATATTTATTTTCTTGTTTTCCACCAGTGAATGATGTGAAGGTGGACTTTTTGTCATTTATTTATTTATTTTTCTTTTTTATGGCAATATGCCAAGGACCTGGGACAGTGCCAGGCAAATAGAAGATGCTCAAACAATATTTATTAGCTCAATGTTGAACATGCTACTTTGGAAATGGTTGTAGCCAGGTTTAAGGGAGCAACACAGGCCTCTGCCTAGTATTTGAGTGACCTTGGGTTTGCTATTTAGCCATCATGGGTTCTTGATTTCCTCTAGATCAGCAGGTGGAAGTGAACACTCACTAAGATCTCTTCCGGGTATGTTTTCTGATTCTATTGCAGATGGTTATCTGAAATTTTTCACAGAAGTTCATTTTTGTATGTGTGCCTGCGTGTGTGTTTTCTAAAGAGTAGAAAACAATAATGCCATGCACTTTTATTTTTATTTTTTAAAAAGATTTTATGTATTTATTTGACAGATAGAGATCACAAGTAGGCAGAGAGGCAGGCAGAGAGAGAGGAGGAAGCAGGCTCCCCGCTGAGCAGAGAGCCCGACAAGGGACTCGATCCCAGGACTCTGGGATCATGACCCGAGCCGAAGGCAGAGGCTTTCACCCACTGAGCCACCCAGGCACCCCAATGCCATGCATTTTTAAAACGAGGAAAGCACTATAGGCTGAAGGAATAGAACACAGAAGGCGAAAAGAAAGAATATAGGCAAAATATTTGACTTGGTTGGGGGAAGGAGTGAAGGCCTACCATAAATAAAGTTGAAATAAGAGGAAAATATCATGGAAGACTTTGTAAAAATGGTAGCTTCTATGGATAACTTGCATAGTCTACAGCTTTTCTCTTAGTAGTAGTAGTACTGCTATTTTGAGCATATGATTATTTTCTAATAATAACAATGCTTAAAATATTTAGGCCCCAATATCTTGTTTTCAAAGATATATAAGTAATTTCTAACCTCACTAATATCAAGCAGATAAACAATTTTTGAAGCATGAATACAAAAACAGGTTTGTTTAAACTTATTTTAAGTTTTAAAAAGAAATACATGCCATTATTAATTTTTGCAGGGAAACACATTTCTTAATAACAGACATGATCAGGTACTCCCAAATCTTCAGGACTCCCAGCAATTCTCCTGAAATATGCATATAGAATAGGTGCCATAGATACAAAAGAAAATACAGTGCTTATGATGATATTTAGAATATATAGAACTAAAATACCAAGTAGTAGTTATGCTTCAGTGATGTAGCCGTTATTTCACTGCATTCTTTCAGAGAATCCATACCAGAAGCATTATTAGTTTTCCTAAATTAAAGTTTAGGAAAAGTCAGTAACAATCCCAAAGTCATATGTTTACTAGCACAAAGCTGGAGCAGTTGAGTGATGCTTTTTCTGCAACATTGTAGCGAAACACTTCCCAAATTTACTGTAATTTGTCATAGGCTTTGCTGTCTACATGAGGCAAGCTTCCTCTTAGGAGATCTTATTCAAGGTGCCAAAAAACCTAGAATGGTTTAAGTCAGGCAAACCCTTTGACTGAAAGTAAATTACAACCATTGTTTGCCAGCTCACTTTACTTTTAATGTACATTTGTGCAAAAGTGCAGAAATGAAAGCCTTGTCAGTCACAGGTATGTTTAAAAATCAATGCAAAAGCAAAAGGGAGTTTAAAAAAGATTCCACAGTGGCAACATAAGCTAGCCCTGATGTCTACTTTGCATTCAGTTGCTTTTCAAAAGTTTGAAAGCTGCTTGTTAACCATAAGTTTTTTTTTTAATATAAGATTTTAAAGTGTTTGTTATTTCTAAGTAACATGATTGGAGTCGATGTTTTCTTTTATTGAGATGTCAGTGGGAAAAAAAGTTCTGAGATGTCAGTAGGAAATAACCAATATAATTAATCATTGTGACATTTACTAACATTTAGATATGATCATCTGTTCTTTTTAATTGTGTTAACATTTTATTAATTAAAGGACACACATAAGCATAATTGTTACAGAACTTTCATAATGTTTTATTTTTGACTAGTGAACCTCATCTTTTCTGTTCTATGATTTTATCTTCTTTTCCCTAACATGAAAAAGAATTTCATTTGGGTGATCTTCTGTCTGTGGTTAATATAAGTGTGAAACATCATGTAAACTTTACATAGAGAGAAATATATAAGGCACTTTCTATAGAATTCTAAAAATGTACTAGGCTTCTACTCATTGCAAGCTAAATAAACGCTGAGATGCATGTGACTTAATTTCTTCTTGGAGCTGATTCTGTCCACCACATAGTAACTAAAAAGGAACTCGAACTTTTCTTGGCATCTCTCAAAGAACACTGAAGTTCCCACACCAGTACTTCTGGAAACACTTCCCTCCAAGTCTGTCTTTCTTACCTCATACCTATTCTAAAGTCTTTTAAACCCTGAAATATCAAACCCTCTTGCCTCAATTTAGGTCTACTGGCATTTCCCCCCACACACACACCCTTTTCTCCTCTCTGTTGTAGTTGGCATTAATCTCTCCAGACGCATTTCTTTTTTTTTTTTTTTAATATTTTATTTATTTATTTGACAGACAGAGATCACAAGGAGGCAGAGAGGTAGGCAGAGAGAGAGGGAGAAGCAGGCTTCCCGCTGAGCAGAGAGCTCAATGCGGGGCTCGATCATCCCAGGACCCTGAGATCATGACATGAGCCGAAGGCAGAGGCTTTAACCCACTGCCACCCAGGCGCCCCTCCAGGGGCATTTTTGAAAGTTCCTCCTACTTCCCCCCATTCTCCTAATTTTGAACCACAGAGGGTTCTAGAACTGTATTGGCAAGCATTTTGGTTTAGTGGGGAGGGGAGCAGCAGAGGAGAGGGGAAGGCAGTTACTACTCAAAGAATAAAATATCCTGTTACACTGCATCAACAATAAGGGCAGGGGTCCCCAAATTTCTAGGCAAGTTACTTTTGGTCTTTCACTAGCAATTAGTTCCCAGCTTCTAGATGTTTTCAAACCCACCTGAACCATGCTCATATCCCATAGAGATATGAGCACCATCTGGGCAATATTCATTCTTCCTCTAAGCCTTGATTCTCAGCTCTATGGGACCCCAAGGAAAGAGTAGCAGGTGGAAAGAACTACTCCTCACATGTCAGAGTCCCAGTTTTGCAGAGTCCTGCTTCCAATTTTACCAGTTCTGACACCCCCAACAACTTTCTTTGTTCCCTTAGCTCATGAGATGGTGGCTACATCTTGCAGGGACTATCTCTGGATTACCTCAGAGGTGCTTTGGTGTTGATTTAGTCCTCTCACATCTGCATAAATTCCCCCTGTAGAAATATCTAATATGTTTTCTGGCTTCTTCATGTAAGCTGGATGGAAATAGGACTGGAAGATGCTAAAAGCATTAATCACTGGACTACTACTGGAAAAACTTCACACTCCAATATGGAGGGGAAGCACTACATGTTTTGAATTGAAATTCAAGGCAGAATCTTGAAAATTACTATTGAAAATAGCTACCCAATTCTGAGATCAGATGAAGGTAGTTTAAAGTAAGTGAAAAATCTCATATCTATATTTCTAGATTTCAAGAGTGCTTTAAAAAGTTAATATTGCACTGTTGTTCATTATATAATTATATGTTCTTGAAATATATCAAGTTTTCTGTGACCTTAACACTCAGGTATCGATTCCTATAACTGAGTCCCAGAGGCTCCCAAAAGAGAAGTTGAAGGTAAACCATTTCTGCATATTTATGCTCTCGTGGATAACTTTTTTAAAGATTTTGTTTATTTATTTATTTGAGAGAGAGGGAGACAGAGAGAGAGTGTGAGAGAGAGAGAGAGCACGGGCCAGGGCAAGGACAGAGAGAGAGAGAGAGAGAGAGAATCTCAAGCATACTCCCTGCTGAGCACAGAGCCTAATATAGGGCTTGATCTCAGGATCCTGAGATCATGACTTGAGCCAAAGCCAAGAGTTGGATGAAATCAAGAGTTGGTTAAGACTGAACCACCCAGGTGCCCTGAGAAACCATAATTTTTGCAGTTTTCTTGAAATCTACTTAGACCATCAGTAACTACAGTTATATTGTTTTGCCCCCTTACCTCCAAGAAAACAAATAATGTGGCAAATGACTCTCCTTTTCTAATAATTTCATTAATATGATACTTATATTATCACCTCATATTGAATAGAGTTTTATTATGCACAATGTACTTTTGTATCTCTTACTATCCATATTCTTATCCAAGATGATAAATCAGTTATTTCCTAGATTTTCCTTTAGAGAGTCTTAAACTCAGAAGGATTTAAGAATTTACTCAAGGATCTAGAGTAAATGGTGACAACTGATCTTACACTTACATCTCAGAACTTTTCATTCTGAAAAGATACTACATACTACTTTGTAGATCCACATACTACTTTGCTTTGTTCCATTGCTGACTTGATTCTTCCATAGAAAGTATGTTGTTAAACATGGAAATCTCAGGATGGCTCAACTATGCTGAAAATCCCCAAGTTAACAATGTTGAAGAATATATAATCACACTTATTATGTGGCTTATGTGTGTGTGTGTTTTCCTGTGTTTAACAGAAGGTTTATCAGAGATAGAGCTCTAAGAAACCAAATGGAAGGTATAATTACTTTCAGGGATATTTTATTATTAAAAGGTATAATGAGAGGTACTATAAGAGTAGATTAAACTATTAGGGAACCTGCCACAAGTGACTTTGTAATTTGAAAGATCATTTATCATTTTCAATCATGACTTTCAGTTCATTTCTCCTAGTGATTTCTCAAAATACTCTAAAAATTCTCATTTTTCAGATTGCTAAATAGATAAATTACTATTATTTTTTAGTAGAGAAAATAAAGGTACACTCAATAATTAATCTAGTTATACATGTACCATTTGAATTTATAACATCCTTAAAATTTATCTTTATATGAAGTTATTAGATAATAATTTCCCCTCACTTTAGAAATCTATTCCTGTGGCCTGAATTTATTTAATCTCATGGTCTTTTTAACCTTACCAAAAATATTTATAAACTATTGATAATTTTTGATCAAAAAGTAAGCTAAAATAGCAAGCAATTTTGACCTATTAATAAAGATTTAAATGTATTTATCTTTATGTATGTACACATGCAATGTTTTAACAGAAGCTGTTAATTTCCTATTCAATATTATTTTACGATAGTTTCCTTATTAGGGAGTGCCCTATATTGCTGGAAGCAATATATCCAGCTAAAAATCATATTTACAACTCTCTTTTTATAGATGGGGAAGCCAATAATGTTCAAGCAACAACTGTTGATAAGGCTTCCTAAAATCACTTCTTTTAGGAGAACTTACTCAAATGGGTGGTTTTTAAACGTTTAAAAATCTGTTTTCCTCCTTTTATTCTGACTCACCAATGTAGATGGAGATATGATGTCTGGTGCTACAGTATCCACCTTGTGGGCGTATAGCAGACTTAAGGAACAAAGCCATCTTCCAAAAAGAGCAAACCAGATTGACAGAGAACCATAGGCCATTGATTATATAAGGAACTGCCATACTTCCCTTAACCGTCTGTCTGAATTTTTTGTTGTTTATAAGAGAAACCCTATAATTTCAAATTTTTTACTAGCAGCCACACACAATTTGCTAATTAACATACAGAGTTTCTAAGACAAACAGTGCTCTTCTGCATTTCTGGTGGGAGTTAAGCTACTATACAGGTTAAAAGATATATTGGCATGCAACAGCAAAAGTCTAAAGATGCACATATTTTTTTGATTTAAAGATTTTATTTTATTTATTTGAGAGAGAGAGAGAGAGAGGAGTGTGAGAGAGAGCACAAGATGAGGGAAGGTTAGAGGGAAAAGCTGACTCCCACTGAGCAGGGAGCCTGACATGGGACTCCATCCCAGGACTCCAGGATCATGACCTGAGCTGAAGGCAGATGCTTAACCAACTGAGTCCCCCAGGTTTCCCTGTACACACATTTTGACTTAGAAATTTCACATCTGGTAACTTACCTAAAAGAAATAAAATTGAGGGGTGCCTGGGTGGTTCAGTGGGTTAAGCCTCTGCCTTGGGCTCAGGTCATGATCTCAGGGTCCTGGGATCGAGTCCTAAGTCCGGCTCTCTGCTCAGTGGGGAGCCTGCTTCCCCCTCTCTCTCTGCCTGCCTCTCTGTCTACTTGTGGTCTCACTCTGTAAAATAAATAAATAAAAATCTTTGAAAAAAAAAAAAGAAATAAAATTGAGTGTAATGTGTACTTATAGTGGTTTCAACCCAAGATCACTTATATTTGCTGGCATATTTGAACCAATATAAATGCTCAATAAAAATTAAAATGATTAAGGAAATTACATAAAATTATACACAGTTCAGACACTAAAAATTATTTCTATAATATTTGTCACCTTGTGGACATGTACATCATACATCTAACTGAGATACATTCAGTGCACAAGATGTACATAATGATACTGACAATGTAACTCATAAAAAAAAAATCACACATACACAGAGAAAACTATCTACATGGACATATGCCCAAAGGTGACAGTAGTTATCTCTGGGTGTTTCAGTACTGAGTAATTTATATCTGAGCTTATCTTAAAAATTTTATAATGAACATCTGTCCCTTATTTATTAAGAAAAAACTATGTTGGAAAAATGAATTAAAAAGTTTGGTGTTAATGAAATTGAAGCATGACTAGAAATAGGTAGAGTAGAGAATTGAAGTCACTATAATTCTTCTGCAGATTTCTATTAAATATGTGAGCTGCCTCAGTTTTTGTCAGTATGACTGAAAAGGAGATGTTTGAAAAGTTTCCAAATGGAACAAAGACAAAGTTCTTTGATTTCTTTGGCAGGGATTTATACAGCTGCTGCACTAACTTACCATTCCAGGTAGAGAGTATATGGCAATAGTGGATACAGTCTTACATTCTTATTAAAAATCATGGTGCCTCAACCCTTGAGGAAATTATCTATGTTTCACTCAGTCTCTACCCCCAGAGTCTAGCACATGATAGTCTTTGGGTACATGAGAGTTGATTATGTATATAATTGTATCCATCTTCTTTTGGTCCCAGAGTGTTGTTAGCGCCTTTCTTTGGTATGTCCTTTTAAGGAAAATTTCTTTATTCCTGGGCCATCCCATAGTAACTTTGGTAGTCAAAATTTGAAAAATAAAATATACATAGAAAAAATATGTATCTGAACAAGGTAGTCCATTCATGTGGAAAATTATTGGATTATTGTAGTAAACATTAGTGCTGTCTGATAAATATTTCTTGCTCTTAACCACTTCTATATGTATGATAGGAAAGCACTTCTTGGGCCCCTTATTGTCAGGTAGGGCCATATGATTGGACCTGGCCAATGAGTTGTGAAAATAGTGACTTTCTAAGTATTTACTTGCTTTTGCAAGTCTCTTAAAAGCTCTCTCTCTTAAAAAAAAAAAAAAAAAAGCTCTCTCTTCAGTTTGGGATGGCATCCAACAACTTTCAAGATACTGCTTGTTCAATCACTTGTAGCCCTAAATGACTACAGTGACCAGATCTTCAACAAATGTATAGTGTGGTCAAGGAATAAACCTTTGTAATTTAAGCTGCTGATATTTTGCAGTCATTTGCCACTATTGGATAACTTGGACTATTCTGATATATATATGTGTATATATATCAGAACAGTTTAAGTATATATATATGTGGGTGTATGTGTGTGTGCATATATATATACACACACACATACACACACACACTATATTTAATCATATGGAATACACTTTGAAAAATCTAAATTATATCCTTGAACCTATCAATGGTAGGTAATTCTATTATATTATTATAAAATGAATTCATTTTTGAAAGAAAAAATATATGTACAGAGGTATATATATGCATATATAACATACATACATACTTGCATATATTTCACTAGAATAAATTCAGAATATATAAAAAATACATGTGTGCACATATACACACAGACACACAATTTTTGAAAAAAAAATCAACTTGGATCCACTATCCAGGAACAGCTGACATTAGCTTTATGTAATGCAAGCTGAAGTATCTCTTTATTCATATTTATAAATGGGAAGATAAACAGGTAGACAGAAGCATATAAATCCAAATAATTAAAGAATTATAGTGAATTTACTTGAATACAAAAAGAAAAAAAATTAAAGATTTTAAAAAATGTTGGCTTTTAGGAAAACTGTTTATTTTTTTATTTTTTTATTTTTTAAAGATTTTTATTTATTTATATGACAGACAGAGATCACAAGTAGGCAGAGAGAGAGAGGAGGAAGCAGGCTCCCTGCTGAGCAGAGACCTGGATGCAGGGCTCAATCCCAGAACGCTGGGATCATGACCTAAGCCGAAGGCAGAGGCTTTAACCCACTGAGCCACCCAGGCGCCCCAAAACTGTTTCTTTTTAAACCAGATTCTAGTTCCCTTATAAATACATGAAATATATCTGATCATATTAAAGAATGACTAATTTTTAGTTATGAATGGTATGTATGGTTATGCTAATAAAAAGAGTGATTTTAGACTTATATTCTGAAATTATTAACAGTTAAATTAATTTGTGTCTGCCTTTATCCAAATTAATTTGAAAAAGGATATGGATGGGGTAGATGGGGTGGAATTACTCATAGATGGATGATTTTGACACGGGGTAAAGGGCACAGATGGATTAATTATAGTAGCCTATCTACCTTTTTTTTTCCCCCTAAGACTTTCTTTTCAGAGCAGTTTTAGGTTCACAGCAAAATTGAGAGAAAGGTACAGAGACTTCCCTTATACCCCCGTTCCCGTACATACAGAGTCTATACAATTGCTTATAACATAAAATTAAAATAAAAAAAAAAAAGAGGGGCGCCTGGGTGGCTCAGTGGGTTAATGCCTCTGCCTTCGGCTCAGGTCATGATGTCAGGGTCCTGGGATCGAGCCCCGAATCCGGCTCTCTGCTCAGCGGGGAGCCTGCTTCCTCCTTTCTGTCTCTGCCTGCCTCTCTGCCTACTTGTGATCTCTGTCTGTCAAATAAATAAATAAATAAAAATTCTTTAAAAAAAAAAAAAGAGAGAGATTTTAGGTTCTAGAATGTAATCCTGTTTAAAACAACCTGGGCACCCCACTAAAGGGCCCCCTTGAACATATGCTAGACAGGCAGTTCAAATATAAGGTGGAGGCCTTTGAGAAAGCGGAGAGATGCTTATTGGGAATTGGTATAACAGTGCGAGAACCAGTGTCACCTGTGCCTGCAGGACTCCAACTTCCATAAGCAAGTAAGAATACTCCAAACCCAATTATCCTGCCTTCTGTCCTGCTGGCTGACCATTGGATTGATGTTAGAGCAAAGGTGTGAAAATTAAACAAAACAGGGATTGTGCATAAAAGGGATTTCACTCCATCTTTGTGATAAGGTGTATTATCATCATTATAAAAGGTTTTAACTAAGTGAGGCATTTTATATTACCTGTAAAATACTTTTTAAAGTGTTAACCTTGAGAAGAATAACCCTGATTAATTATAGTTCCCAATAATTAATTCAGTCTTTTAAATTTTTTATCCAATTATAATTCTTCTTCCTTGCCGGTTTCCACTGTAATCACTCATGTTCTATAAGAATAAAACACTCAGAAATGGACCTAATTCGGCAACCTGAATATAGAAGCACTAATTATAAAAGTAAACTGTATAGAATGTCAAAAATAATTTGACAGATTTTTTTTTCCTGTGACAACTTAAGAAATTAATAGGTTCAACTCAAATGTATCCCTTTTAAATTTCCACATAGATATTCTCATTTCTGCATACTCCTCTTCAGAGCTGCTGGGAGATAAGCCCTTTGATGTTAATTTTTTTTCTTCCATAATCCCCCAAATAATAAACACTAAAACAAAACAAAAGAAACCCCCCACATCCATTTACAACCCAAACAAACAAATAAATGAAGCAAGTAAATATTTTACTATCTATTATGTATTCAATGTATTATATTGTTAGTTGGAAACAGTCAACTCTTTCATCGAGGGTTCAGATAGTTTTCTTACAGTGACACTGAGGGCCAATCTTTACCTTCAAGATTTTTCTGATTAGATTAGAACAAATCCACAGGGAATAAAGGAAAAGAAGACCCCTAGAAACACATCTTAACAGTTAAATTGTTATTGCAGTGGTAGAGATGAGGAAAGCTTATTTATTTATCTATCTATCTATCTATTTATTTATTTATGGTCTATAGTGAAAACTATGAATTCAAGCTGAACAGGTTTTCATTAAGAAATATCATCAAGGACTTGCATTAGAAGACTCGGAATTGTCTTAGCAATTATTTGGTGTATAGTTTTGGGACTGAAAGTGTCACATGCTAAAGGAAGTAATTAGAGCGATCTGGAGAAGAATGCCAATTCTTTGGTGGTACACCAGAGAAGCAAACTCATCAGCATGGGGAATCTGAGAGATTGGTGGCATGGTGCTACTACTACCAAGAGCTAAACGGTTAGATCCCACAGGTGCTTAGGATCTACCCAGGATGCTAGTCTGCAGAAGGATCCCATTTTTCACCAAGAGGTTGAATGTGTGGATTAATACAGGCCAGCTGAGCTCTCCTGGGATCCAGCTCCCAGGCACTATTCCTAATTGTAGGTACTGGAAGGTGTTAAGGAGCCCCCCAGTTGCACACTTCTGGAAGTTGGTACAACTGAAATTCACTTTAGGCTAACACAGCAGTTATGTTTAGCAAACTAGCTCACATGAAATTAAAATTATGAGAAGTAACTAAAAGCCAGAAATTCTACAAATGGAACCAAGCAAAGTGGTCTGTGATGAGACATGTAGAAAATGAGAGAGGAATCTAGATTCCATGAGATTATATATTTTTTTTAATCCATCCCCTGTTTTTTTTTTTTTTTTTAGCAGTTATTCTTTTGAAAAAAATATAATCTGCATTCTTAGGAGCTAGGAGTAAAATAGGTGAGTCCCTATCTATTAAATATAGAAAAGTTTGGGTCTGAGTTGTCTCTTAAGGACCGATGTGGTACCAGTTTGGTGACTGAGATGGAAGCCCTTAGATAGCCTTGTCAGAGAAGAACAAATAAACATGAGGGATAAAAATGAAGCCCTTTAGGGGCACCTGGGTGGCTCAGTGGGTTAAGCTTCTGCCTTTGGCTGAGGTCATGATCTCAGGGTCCTGGGATGGAGCTCCACATTGGGCTCTCTGCTCAGCAGGGAGCCTGCTTTCCCCCCTCTCTCTGCCTGCCTCTCTGCCTACTTGTGCTCTCTCTCTGTCATATAAATAAATAAAATATTTTTTTTTAAGTGAAGTCCTTTAGTTCCATTCTAACAAGGCCGTCCCGCTCACTAAACAATGCTTATAATAAGCAGAAAAATATTTATTTCTCAGTATGTCACCTTTTGTTCAATCCACCCTGGAGCAGAGGCATTTTCAACCTGGGACTATAAATGAGACAAGACACATCCAGATTGAGAGAAAGAATATCATAATGTATAAGAACTTCTCCCAGAAAGAGCAACAGCGTAATATACGTATTGCCTTCTCATCAAAAGTTTACTTGGAGATGAGACATACAAACAGATGCATACACAAACACAAATATCACGTATATTTGTATTTCTATATGTTTATAGGTTTTAGAATATTATGGCATTATGGAAGGATATGATCATGTATAATTTTTTGACCAATAAAAGTCTTAGGCTATGGCCATTATTATCATGTTAATTGTTTGAGGGATTCAATTCTTGCTGCTGCTCTGAATTTGCTAAATCTAAAGCTCTCTTCTTTAATCTCCTTGCCTTTGGACTTTTCATACAATAGGAACTAGCTCTTTTTTTTTTTTTAAGATTTTATTTATTTATTTGACAGACAGAGATCACAAGTAGGCAGAGGCAGACAGAGAGAGAGAGGAGGGGAAGTAGGCTCCCCACTGAGCAGAGAGCCCAATGTGGGGCTCGATCCCAGGACTCTGGGATCATGACCTGAGCCGAAGGTAGAGGCTTTAACCCACTGAGCCACCCAGGCGCCCCCCAATAGGAACTAACTCTTAATTGAACCCTTGGCTAAAAATTTTGGAATCCTGTTTGCCCTTTTAGAAGGATCTTCTGATTATGGACCTGCCTTCTCATTCCTGCCTTCGGTTAATCACTCTTTAAATCCACTTTCCTATTCTGACCAGTATTCACAAAAGACTGTGAATCTTTGCAGTTTCTGAATACCTACCCCCCCTTTTACTAATTCCACTGGTATCTGAGTCTTGTTCCAGGGAAATAAAAAGAGAAAAGAAGAAATGATTATTACATCCAGGTAAAAACTTTGGTAATATATCTATCTTAAGGTAAATCGATAGCAATAAAAAAAAAAAAAAGCACAGCAAGAATGCCTACACTCTTATGAGTACCTAAACTCTCTCCAGATGCATTTGGTACTGAGTTGTCAACTGGACATGGGGTAACCAATCTACGTATCGAGTACAGCTGAAATGATTATTTACACTTCAAATCCATTCTCTGTCGTCCTTTTGAAAACAGAAAAGCGTTTCATCTTTATTTCTTTACTTAACATTAAAGCAAAATGTATGACATGACTATCAGAGATGGTTTTGATTGATAACTTAAACTCTTACTGTTCAATCATCAAATTGCTAGAAATTAATAGAAATTAATTAGCTCTTTGTTTTGCTGAATTTGTGTGGGTGCGCACCTATTCTGTAGTAGAGAACTAATTTGAATCTCAGAATCCTGTGGCTTCAATGACTATATACTTTTCATTATGTTTTAAAGCAATAAAATCATCAAAAGTTATTCCTTTGGGTAAGAATAATCAGGCTCATGTATGTGGGGTTGGGCAACATAAAATAAAATTATGTCCTCTGAAATTACATTCCATATTTTGAAGATTAAAAAAAATGTGCTATGCAAAAGACATGTGATAGTCAAATTTAGTGCCTTCGTGATGAGAGATGGACTCAGGAGGTATGAACAGAAAATAATCTATGCTGAGTTTCTGTTTTACTCTATTGAGAGAATGGACTAAACTGTGGTGTTGGTGTGGGAGATGAAGGTAGAAGTGAAGCCAGTGTTTGGATGGGAATAAAATTTAAGCCACAAACAGAAACTATCAGAGAAGGATGAACTGTGGGCAGAGCTACGCTGACAGCATTCTTTATAGGAAAACATGCACAAAGTCCCCACAACAGTGTTGATGGGCTCAGAATGAACCACCACTCATGAGGCACCAAACCCATTTCACTAATCCCCCAGGTCAGAAGGAAAGACACTAACACAGAATGGAGCCAGTCAGCAAAGCCAAGGTGTGCCATGCTACCTGTACACACCAGGAAACCCACAAACCTATTATAATTGCAGTAGAATCATCAGAGAAGAAGAAACATTTTGAGAAGTTCCATTCTCTATTAAAGGACTGCAGATTATAAGGAAGCTAATTATCTAGGATGAATCTATTTAAGTGAAATTATTTACATTTTAAAGTTATGAGCAACAATACTAACAAATATTAGCTACTGAGTATTCATGTTATTTATATAAATATTTTATTTGATGTAATTATTATTACTATTATTATTTTTTTGAGAGAGAGAGAATGAGAACACGAGTGGGGAGGGGAGCAGAGGCAGAGAAAGAAACAGGTTCTCTGCTGAGCAGGGAGCTTGATGTGGAGCTCGATCCTAGGACCTTGGGATCATGACCTGAGCTGAAGGCAGCCGCTTAACCCACTGAGCCACCCAGGCACCCCTTGATGTAATTATTTTAAAATCTCACAATAGCTCTCCTAGTTGGGTATAATTATCTCCATTTCATAAATGAATTAACTGAAGCTCAGAAGATATGGTGACACATCCAGTTTCCCATGATTGGAAATACTGGAGAAAGACTCAATTGGTCAAACAACAAGTCCCCCCTCAAAATCAATGAAGATTCGGATGAAAGAAACTGAGACCCAGGTTAACACTGTTTCCTTATATCTAATTCATAGGATAATTTAGAGAACTAAATTGTGAAGTTAGTCCTTGTTTTCTGATGATCCCACTCTCACCTTTTATTTTTGAAAGGATAATAACTATATCAAACAAATACGAGAGCAAGTAGTAAAACATTCAAAGAGAAAAGCCCATCATTTCAATGTTTATTCATTCATTAATTTATTTATTAAAAATGTAGTTAATATTGTAAAGCACTGTGCTTCCTAGCTTTTTCTCTAAACAGCAACAGTGACAATCTATTTTCCCCCATAAGGATAAGATACATTCCCTACAAAATTAATTCTGTTTTTCTTTTCCTGAAATGAACTACGGGTATATTGATAACCTGAATAATATTCAGATTTTTAAGAGGACCCCAGGACTGAAGGAAACAGAAAGGGTCAATTTAGTATGAAAGGGAAATGAACAATTAACCCATTAAATTTTTATTAGATAGATAGCAGAAGGTTAAATGATAACATAGTAGTTTAACTGTAGCTCTTGTACTCTGTTGGCTCAGAATACAGGAAGAACAGGACGATTCACCTCAAAAAACTTACAGATAAGTCACTTCTAAAAGTCACTATTTGAAATAAAAAAAAAATCTATACACATCATGATTTGAGGACTTTCAAGACAACACATAAGATCCTAGAGCAGTAGGTGATACTTGCTCCCTGCCAGGAGCATGAAATAAAGGCCCAAATAGGAGAATCTCTTAAGACTGAAGTTTCTACCATTGTGTGGTCATAAATAAGGTCTCCAATAGATAGAGTACTACTTTGAGCTGGAAATGTTTTAACACGTATATTCTCTTTATCCTTATAGAAGCAGCTTGATCCTTGAGAAAACTCTTTTGCTATTTATTTTATGAAAAGTTAAAAAAAATTATTGTTTTTCTAGAATGATTTTATTTCCAGACATTCTACAGTGTTAGTATTTCATGATACTGTAAGTATCATGCTATAACTTCACTTTCTTAGCCAATCTAAGCTAAAATATGATTCTGATAGAAGCTCAGTGAGTATCATGAGAAGACTCTGATACATGTAAATATCTGTGGCCAGGACACTGAGCAACAGCTTGAAATTTAAGCAGAAAATTGCATGATTCTTTGTCAGTCACTATATTAGAATCTGAGACTTTTGAAAAAGGGAAAAGGACAGAAATAGCTTAGAGGAGAGAGTAAGATCTTTAACAATTTCAGTGCAGGTGTTCTTATCTATGTGATTAATTAATTAATCATTTTTTCATTCATGGAATAATGCAAATACTAATCACCTAGTGTGTGTCAAGAATTGAGTTAGGCTGTATGAACACAACAGTTAACAAGACACAGTTCCTTCCCTTAGGTACTTTACAATGGAGTGGGAGAGGTACATAAGGTAGCATATGATTACAATGCAGTGATACAATAAGTACCCTGTTAAGGGCAGTTTTTGCTAAGGAATATTCCAGGAATATTCAATATTCCTGGTTTTATTTATTTATTTATTTTTAAAGATTTTATTTATTTATTTGACATACAGAGATCTCAAGTAGGCAGAGAGGCAGGCAGAGAGAGAGAGAGAGGAATCAGGCTCCCCACTGAGCAGAGAAATCCCAGGACCCTGGGATCGTGACCTGAGCAGAAGGCAGAGGCTTTAACCCACTGAGCCACCCAGTGCCCCAATATTCCTGGTTTTAAAATCTGGATAATACCATTTTTAAGATATACATATACTTATGTCCATTTTCATTGATATGAACTTCATCTCTCATGTAATTTAATCAATGAAAATAGGGAGGAGTCAGATAAAAATGAAGGTCTGAAATACTTTTGATTGGAAAATTTGCAAGATGGGACAAATGGGTCTGTAAAGAGGAACAGAATATGGAATCTGAATATTTTCTCCCACTTGAGCACCAAGGTCTCACAGACCACTCTTGGTCTCTTGGTGACTCTTCACACAATGTGGAGCCGTCTGAATGTACCTGAGCCATTTACAATTGGATCTTTTCTCACCAAGGAGAAAATGACTATTGTGTGCGTGTGTGTGTATATGTATGTATGTGTTTGTTTGTGTGCATGTCTGCCACAAAGGGATATGACACTCTGGAGCCCAGCTAAGTTTGCCGAGGAACATTTCCCTCACAGGGATACTTCTACCTGAGCAAACTATAAATGCTTGTGCTGAGGTCCAAGGGGCCAGGCAGTTTGACTAGCAATACTTGATTATCTTCACAGGTTTTTTGACTGCATAAGATTATGAGCTGAACCACACTGGCAGTGAGGATGAAGAAAAATACATGATTTTCAGAGACTTTAAAGGGGGTTGTATTAGTTATCTATTGTGGCATAACAGCGCCCCCAAATTTAGCAGCTTAAAATAACATTTATTACCTTACACAGTTCTATTATCTTATACAGATCATGGAAACCAGGAATCACCTTAGCTGAGTAGTTCTGGTTTAGGTTCTCTCAAAGGGTTGAATCATGATTTTGACCTATGATACAGTCAAACTAGAGGCTTGAATAGAGCTGGATACTTTGTTTCCACAGTGGCTTACTGACATACCTTACAATTTAATACTGCTTCTTAGCAAGAAGCTTCAGTTCCTTGCCATGCCATGGGCACTTCACTATAAGATGGCTTGAGGGTCTTCAGGACAGTGTAGTTAGTTTTCCCCAGAACAAGTCACCCAAGAGAGCAAAGGGGAGCTGGCCATAGATGTAACAAACCATGCTTTCTGCATACCTAGGGTTCACAGACACTTCCCAATGCAATATGAGGAGTCTACATAGAAGTATACATAAATACCAGGACACAAAAATAATTAGGGAACATTTTCGTGGCTGGCAATGACAGAGGAAAAGGCAAAGAGTTTTATTTATTGACAGTTTGGATATGAGAAAGAATGGGAAAATCAAATATGAAACTCAGGAGTCTGACTTTTGACAGTGTCATTGCTTTTGTTTAGAAGTGTTTTGCATTTGCACTTTCCTGCTGAGTGTTTGCTAACATGTATACATGACAACTATTATTTCTCTAGGGAAAGTCACTGGTATGAGTGTTTAGATCACAGTGAGGTTGTTAACTTGCACCATTTTTTGGAGAAAGGTAAGGAAAAGAATCCTAGGGATTGTCCTAAAACCAACTATTTCAACAACTTAATGAAACTAGAATATGGACATTCTGTCTATGAAAAGGTATATCAGAAGTGTAGAAATTAAGAATTGGTTAGTAGTTGTTAGCACTAGAGAAAAAAAGTTTAGGGTTGCGTGATATGAGAACTGCTGGTTCTCTCTAAACCAAGCTCGTAAACTTTTCCCTACTGACTTTTTTGCATGGGATTATTTTTTGATTCTTTGTGATGTGGGGCTCTCCTCTGTATCGTACAATATTTAACACTACCCTTGCCTTCACCCACTAGATGAGAGTAGCACCCTCCCTCCATTGTGAAAGCAATATAATTCTAGACATCACCAAATGTCCCCTCAAGGT
>ML107182.1:53068-72928 GCA_003697995.1 Taxidea taxus jeffersonii
TTTTTTTTTTTTTTTTTTTTTTAACTATTGGTAAAGTCTTTGCAAAAATTATGTCAAAATTAAAACCGGACTTTGGTGAAATCTTGTGATTAACCTACCTGCTCAAAGGCAGTGTTTGTCATGAAAAAACAATTTCTCACTAATTGAATTGAAAATACAGAGCAGGAAACTCATTCAGATAAAAATGGAAATAAAATTTTATGTCAGGCTAGCCTTCAGAAATTGAATGCCTGCAGTCTAAGCTTTCTAATAATTTGGACTTTTTGGATTTGAAAAGGAATATTCTGATCTCCTTTACTATCAAACTGAAGTAAACATGAAATTGTATGATAGGACAGAATAGAACACATATCCCGAGGAATTTTGCCTAGGAGGAGTATTGAGATACAAAACAAAAACAAAAAACCTTATGGGGAAAGTCAAGTGTCCTTTATAAATGACCTTATAAAGCAACACAGGTCTTGCTGTTGTTCCTACAAAAGCCTCACAGTTATTCTAAGTCATGTGAAAATGCATGATGCTTGAGAAACCAGCAAGAATACATATCTACTCTTTAAAGAAAAAAAAAAAAAGAAAGAAAAGGAAGGGAAGCAAAAGGGGGGAAAAAAGATCTAACTATATACTGTCCAGAGGAGGAAGAATAAGTAACGTTCCTTAGTTTATCCTGTGAGGCCAGGATTATTTTCATACCAAAACCAGACAAAAACTTCACAAGAAAATAAAGCTACAAATGAGTATCTCCTATGACTATAGATGTAAAACTTCTCAACGAAACACTAACAAAATGAATGTAGCAACATTTTGAAATAATTATACAACATGGCCAAGTGGGATTTACTCCACAACTTAAGTGTGATCTGACTTCTGAAAATCAATTGGTGTTGTACACCATATCAGTGGAATAAATGATAAAAATCACATGATATTCTCAATAGATGCCCAAAAATCATTTGACAAAATACAACACACATCTATGAAGAAACAACAAAACTAGGAGTCAAAGAGAAATTTTTCAGTCTGATAAAGGCATCAGTAAAAATATCCACAGTTGACATGACACTGATGATGATGATGAAAGGACTGAATGCTTTTCCTTAAGATTAGGAACAAGATAAGGATGTCCACTTGCACTACTTCTATGATCATTATACTATTAGTTCTGGCCAAGGATATTAGTCAAGTAAGTGAAATAAATGAAATCTTGAACATAGATGATGGATATAGAAAATTCTAAGAAATCCTCTAAAATATAATTGGAACTAATCGATGAGTTTGGCAAGGTTGCAGTATACAGGGTAAATAAAAATCTATTGTATTCCTATACACTAACAGTGAACAATCTGAATATGAATAAATAATACCATTTATAAATGACCAAAAATTATAACATAGGAGCATAAGTAAATGAAAAGACATCCATGTTTGTGGATGGGAAAATAATACTTTAAAGAAGGTAATACTCCATAAATTGATATACAGATTCAACACAATCCATGTCAAAATCCCAGCTGGCACTTTTTTTTTTTATTTATTAGAGAGAGAGAGAGAGAGAGCACGAGCTCAGGCAGACAGAGTGGTAGGCAGAGGCAGAGGGAGAAGCAGGCTCCCTGCTGAGCAAGGAGCCCGATGCGGGACTCGATCCCAGGACGCTGGGATCATGACCTGAGCCGAAGGCAGCCGCTTAACCAACTGAGCCACCCAGGCGTCCCCCCAGCTGGCACTTTTTTGCAGGAATTGTGAGGGTGATCCTAAAATTCTTATGGAAATATGAGTCCCAGAATAGCCAAAAGAATATTGAAAAGAACAAGTCTGAAGGCCATGCACGTCCTTCCTTTAAAACTTAATATGAAGCTCTAGTAATCAGAACAATGTAATATTGGAATAAGCATAGATGTATAGATCCTGAAATAAAACTGAGAATCCAAATATAAACTCTTATGTTTATGGTCAATTGATCTTTACCAAGATAATTCAATGAGGAGAGGACAGTATTTTCAACAAAGGATACTTTTATAACTGGTTTATCCACATGCAAAGAATCAGTTTGGAGCATTTCTTAATATCATGAACAAAGAGTTAACGTAAAGTGAATCAAACACCTGAATGTAAGTGCTAAAACCCTCTTAGTAGAAAATATAAGAATAAATTTTCATGATCTTGGGCTAGACAAAATCTTCTTTGTTTAATTAAAATTAAAATCTTGTGTGCTTCCAAAGAATTGTAGATCACAAAACTGAAGATAACCCACATAATGGCAGAAAATATTTTCAAATCACAGATCTGAAAAGATACTTGAGTACAGAATAAAGAACTCATCCATCAATAATATGACAACCCAATTTAGAAATAGACCAAGAATCTAAATAGGCAACTATCTAAAGAAAATCCACAAACGGTTATCCAACTTAATGAACAGACTAAAAAGCATCACATTTTACCTACTAGATGGGTGAATTTATGGTATGTGAATTATATCTCAATAAAGCTGATAAAAAAGAAAATAAAGTTTAAAATATTTAACCAGAATTATTTGTCTGTTGTATACATAATGTAAAGTATCTTCAATGAATATATTGCATTACTATCAATTATAGACTTTTTTTTTTTTTTTTGAGAGAGTGCACATGCATGAATCAGGGAGAGACAGAGAAGGAGAGAGAGAAGACAAAGAGTCTTAAGCAGGCTCCATGCCCAGTGTAGAGCTTGAGGTGGAGCTTGATCTCAGGATCCTGAGATCATGACCTGACCTGAGCACTTTTGAAAACTATCCTAGTGAAGCTACAGTTTAAATTAGCAATCACAGCTATGATATCCAACATTTCTTGAATACTGACCTTGTGCTGAGCACTGTTACAAGTACTTTCCATTTTTCTTAACTTTTTTTGCAACAACATTATTGGGTAGGTGATATCATTATCTCCATCTTCAAATGAAAAAAAAAAAGGTAAACCAAGGTTAGCTAACTTGCTCAAGGTCACAAACAAAAGCTTGAAAGGCTGAATTTGGCTTATTATACGTTTCCATCAAGCCAGTTTTCATTAAGGGATTTAACTTTGGTGTTTCTAAGGTGAAGAACGTGTAGTTACATGTAGAAAGTATTTTCTTTTTCTTCCTCTTGATTAATCTTAAATAAGCCTTGGCTCCATGTGATTTTATTACTGCTTAGGAAATGTATAGTACACCACGACTGGATCAATATAGTTTCTCTAATACTCATCTTGTAGACTGTGAGTTCACGGAGAATACAACATTATCTTATATATTGTTTATTTCCCAGCTCACTGTAAATGGCATAACACACAGGGGTATTTGACGGAAGTGTAAGGAATTAATTAAACCAGAAAATTATGTAATGTGGAAAATTTCAGTTGCTGGAGTTTGTAGGAAATCTCAACTTTCTCTATTTTCCATCACTTTAAGTAGATAATTCTAACCATCCAAAAACCACTGTAACATGCGACACGTTTTTGAATCTTCTTTGAGGCATAGTCTGTATACTGAAATTAGTTGTACCTGTGCAGTACATGGGGTTGTATGAGTTAAATTATGCTAATGAACATCAAGAATTTTCTGAGGTAACAGAATTTTACCAAGAATTATAAGTTCTAATATTCTGAAATTTTAACATTTTTTTAAAAGAAGCAATTTTATCTTTCTCAGAAATAAAATGTTCTATTTCAAAATTTCTGGACTGAGCATCCTGAAAACTTCATTCATCTCTCTGTGTCAGAAGAATAATGACTTATTGTATACCAAAGCTGGGCTCACATTCTTTAAAAAATGTCAGAATATGACTTCTCAAACTTTAAGTTTAAATATCAAATTTTCATGCAAAAAACTTATATTCAAATTGTAAATATAAACTGCCCTCATTATGTCTTTTAGCTTGTTGCTTAAAGTGTTTTATTTAAAATTGAGAATCTTTTTTAGCATGATATTCCATAGTAACCGCTATTTTTACAGGGTAATTCTTTATGACATGGGTATGTGCCTTGTCACAGTTTTTGTCCCAGACTATCTTTTCAAGAATGTTTATATAGCAGAAGAACTTTGGAAGATAGAGATAGAATCTCCTTCTGGGGCAAAGGGTATATATATATTTTTTCCCCTGGAGAATATAATAATTATTCCCTCTGGAGCAAAGACTAGGTAGCTTTGCTAGTAGTGCCTTTAAAAGATTGGGGTTTCCTTGACAGATGTTGGTGAGGGTGTGGAGAAAGAGGAAACCTTTTGCATTATTGGTGGGAATGCAAGCTGGTACAGCCACTCTGGAAAACAGTATGGAAGTCCCTCAAAAAGTTGAAAATAGAGCTAGCCTATGACCCAGCAATTGCACTACTGGATATTTACCCTGAAGATACAAATGTAGTGATCTGAAGGGGCACATATACCTCAATGCTCATAGCAGCAATGTCAGCAATAGCCAAACTATGGGAAAAGCCCAGATATCCATAGACAGATTAAGGGATAAAGAAGATGTGGTATATTCATAGACTGGAATACTTCTCAGCATCAAAAAAATGAAATCTTGCCATTTGCAGAGATGTGGATGGGACTAGGGGGTAGTATGCTGAGTGAAATAAATCGATCAAAGAAAGACGATTATCATATGATCTCACTCATATGTGGAATTTAAGAAACAAAACAGAGGATCATAGGGGGAGAGAGGAAAAAATAAAACAGGATGAAACCAGAGAGGGAGATAAAACATTAGAGGCTCCTAATCATAGGAAACAAACAGGCTTGCTGGAGGGGAAAGGGTGGGGCAATGTGGGAACCCGGTGAAGGACAGTAAGGAAGGCACATGATGCAATGAGCCCTGGGTGTTATAAAGACTGATGAAGCAGTGACTTCTACCTCTCAAACTAATAATACAATAAATGTTAATTAATTTTAATTTAAATAAATGAATTTAAATACAAAATGAATTAAAAATAAATAAACAAAAGATTGGGGTTTCCTAATGTCAGTGTTCTTCAGAATGACATAGACCTACTGTATATATAGCTTCTACCTGGGTGCATCTTGTCATTGCCCCCTTGGGACTTGGAGGTCAAGAGGGACTAATGTGAACATAAAGTTATGCTGCCTGCAGTGATGTGAGTAATAGAGCCCGTGTCTCTAGAAGTTCCTGTTTCTGCTAGCATCTGTGAAACTGTGGCAAGCTATCTTGTTAATTTCAAAGTAGGATAAAATCTCAAACTCTTTATAGTTATTGACAGAATTAGCTTCTAAACACACAATAGATTTATACAATGTGTAACACACTGTGGATATTCTAAACATATATATGCAAATGCTGATTTCAAATACATTGCCAGGGTGCCTGGGTGGCTCAGTTGGTTAAGTGCCTGCCTTTGACTCAGGTCATGATCCTCCAGTCCCAGGATTGAGTCCCATATCAGGCTCCCTGCTCAGAGGGGAGTCTGCTTCTCCCTCTTACCTTCCCCACTCTCATGCTCTCTCTCATTCTCTTTATCTCCCAAATAAATAAATAAAATCTTAAAAAAAAAATACATTGCCTAAACCACATACCTAACATTTATGATAATGATTGTAAAAAACCAATAAGATCTAATGTGCCTCCTGCTCATCCATGGTCACCATTTTTGACATTTATTTATAAATCATAGAGCTTTCTTACATGCTTCCTATTTTTTATAAAGAAATAGTTTCAGCATATTAAAAATTGCAGTTTTATTTTTATATTAAATTTAACTAATACTCTTAGAATTTATTATCATAGAAAAAATAAGCAAAAACCCAACCACAACGTCATAGTTATAAATGCATTTCCAATGGTTTCTTGTCTGATTTGTTGGCCTCCGTCTGACTATCAAGCTCAAAGCTTTCATGTTGGCAAAAACCCATGAACAACACATTTTTTTCAGCTTAAGCCCTAACCCAAGAAAAATTTCAGTCTTAAAAAAAAAAAAAAGAACAACACTGTGCAAGAGTAGTATCAGACATACTTTTCAATAGGTAAGTCTGATTATGCTAGAGAACTAAATAGTTTTTCTCTGTTTTGTTCATCTTTCTAGTTTAAATAGCATAAGGTGAAAAGGCAAGGACTAGTTCTCCTTGTGTTCTATGTCACCAACAAATAGTGTCCACTATAATAAGTGTGAATTGAATGAGTGAACTTTGTACGTTAAAAGATCCTATTGCTGCTGCTATACCTTAGGACTATACAACTACTAAAAAAAAATGGTTTGTTTTTTCACATTCAGATGGTGAGTCCACCTGATATCACTAGAGTAATTAGCATTGTAAAAGCTGTTTGAGAAAATGTACATAGGAAACTCTGGCCAATTCTATTCAAGGTCATCTAACTAATTTGAAACACCATTGGTTCAAGTTAAGTTGATCATATATAATTACTGAACTTCCCTCCACCACCTTAAAAAAATTTACTACTAACTGGTCAGTGTTTATAAAATACTCAGCCTTCATTAGGTAACACCTCCAATAATAATCATGGACAAGACCCTGCCTATAAGGACTCAAGAGCTGAAAGTGACAGGAAGGCATGCAAAACATAAACAACTGAATTGCAAAAGCAGATGACTCCTACCATCTGCTTAGCTTGTTTCTGCTCTCATTTTGCCAGGAGCCCTTTGAGAAGACATGGAACCATGCTGATGCCCTCTATCATATGTTATCTCTCCTTCCCATCTGTGGTGCCCTTTCCTATGCTCAATGACGTTACTTTGGCTTTGGCTTTCCCTATGGAAACACACAAGATAAAGGAAGAGAAAGGAAGGGGTTCCATGGGCCTACAATAATGTTGAAGATGAAGACAGGATGGAATGTCAAGCTCCACTCTAGTGGGCCAAATGAGGAAGAAAGTTAAAGTAAGGTCTAAAATAAAATAGGCCATATGGAAACATTTATTTATTTTATAAACATTTGCTAAATATGGAACATGTGGCAAATACTGTAGTAGGCTCTGTAGGGGGGAAAAGGGAATGGGAGAGAAAAGACCAATACTTTAGTTCAAGAAGTTCATAGTTTAGAGGAGACAGAAAACAAATATACAAAATAATTATAAAGGATTGTACCTGCTAACCTGTAAGGAACAATCTCAAAGCTTAGATGTGAAATAACAGGAAGTGGGCAAAACTCCTGCAGATAAATTGGTTAAAAAAGACTTTAGCTGAAGAACTTAGACAACTCAACACCAGAAAAACCAAATAATCCAATTAAAAATGGGTAGAGGACATGAACATATATTTTCCTAAGTAAGACAGATATATAGATGGCCAACAGACATATGAAAAATGCTCAACATAACTAATCATCAGGGAAATGCAATCAAAACCACAATGAGATATATATATATCTTATAGTTCTCAGGATGGCTAATATGAAAAACACAAGGAATTACAAGTGTTGGTGAAGATGCGAAGAAAATGGAACCCTTGTGTGCTATGAGTAGGAATGTAAATTGGTACAACCACTATGGACAACAGTATGAAGTTTCCTCAAAAAATTAAAAAATGGTACAATAGTAATTCCACTACTGCATATTTAACCTCCAAAATGAAAACAGTAATTAAAAAAGATATATGGGGGTGCCTGGGTGGCTCAGTGGGTTAAAGCCTCTGCCTTCGGCTCAGGTCATGATCCCAGAGTCCTGGGATCGAGCCCTGAGTCCGGCTCTCTGCTCAGTGGGGAGCCTGCTTCTACCTCTCTCTCTGCCTGCCTCTCTGCCTGCTTGTGATCTCTGTCTGTCAAATAAATAAATAAAATCTTAAAAAAAAAGATATATGCACCCCCATGTTCACTGCAGCATTATTTATAAAAGACAAAACATGGAAGCAACTTAAGTGTCCATTGAGAGATGAATGGATAAAGAAGATGTGGTATATACAATGGAATATTACCCAGCCATAAGAAAGAATGAGATCTTGCAATTTGGGACAGCATGGATGGACCTAGAGGGTATTATGTCGAGTGAAATAAATCAAATAGCAAAGGACAAATGCCATATGATTTCACTTACATGTGGAATCTAAAAAACACAACAAATGAACAAACAAAACAGAAACAGAACCATAAATACAGAGAGCATAAATAACAACTGGTGGTTTCCAGAGGGAAGATGCTTAGAGGGATGGGCAAAATAGGTGAAGGGGATTAAGAGGTATGAAATTCTAGTTATAGAATGGGTAAGTCACAGGTATGAAAAGTGCAGCATGGGGAATATAGTGTATACATATGTATATATACCATATACCATATTCATATGGTTGTAATGGTGTTGTGTGGTGACAGATGCTGACTGTCCTGATCGTGGTGAGGATAGCTTAGCATATGGAATTGTTGAGTCACTACATTGTGCACCTGAAACTAATATAGCATTGCAAAATGGAAAAAAAAAAAAGTCTTCAACCAGATAGTAACACTTAAGGTGAGACTTGAGCGGTGAGAAGAAATCTTTAGTTTAAGGAAGTACATAAGTCAGTGAAGTAAATAATTAATTTGAGAGTAGGGAGAGGGGAAACCTGAGGAAAGTCTGGGGAAAGAAAACTTGGTGTGTCCTAGGAGAAGAAAGACAAGAAAGTCACTTGCTATTGCTGGAGTATAATGAGGGAGAAGAAGAGCAGTGTGAGGGGATAAGCCATTGAGAGGGAAGCATACATCGTGCCCAGTCTTGGTCTCTGTTAAAGCGTTCTGATTTTTTTCTGAGTATTACAGGAGTGATTGAACATTTTTATTAAGAGGTGATATAATCAAATTTACTTTTAAGATCACTCTGTTTTATCCAGAGTAGATTAAAGTAAATCACATAGAGTATAAATGACATGTGGTGGGGTGGTGGGGTGGAGTGAGGGGGAACTTTAAAGAAGAGAAGTCAGAATGGTGAGAGAGTTCAAATAGGAAAGTAAGAACAAAAAGTAGAGGTGTGATCCTAGTCACTTTTGGCAATGCCACAGTACCAGCCTTGTAGCAGGATCACCAAGTCTGGATAGGGATGTGTTTTCTTTGTAACAATATGGTCATGATTCCCTGGGGAGTACTGGCCACTTGTTCTCAGTGTGACCTGAATTCCCCAGCCAGATTTTCATATTTATATTGCTTGACAAATATTTGCCCACTTCTAAACAGGAAACATGGAATACATCTAGAAGATCATGATAGTGGCTAGGACGGCAGCTTCTGGGTCCTGATTATTTGCTATCACTGTTTCTGATGCTATCTTCCTAAGGTCAAACATGCTGGAAGGATATTGCGGCTCTCACACAGCTACGCCAGAGTGCTATAGTCATTCGCCTTTCTTTAAGATAACAAGTGTAGGCTCTCGGTTCTATGAGACCGACCACAGCATTACAAATGGCACCAGTTTAAATGCCTTGTACAACATTGCAGGGGGAGAACTACAGATTTTTCAGAGCTGAGAAGGAGCACTGTGTATCTGCTCATTACTAAAAAGAAAGAGTGTGTTTCACAAAATATGGCCTTGTGGGCTAAAGCTGTCTTTCTTTGTTCCTTGGAACAGCCGAGTGTGGCTTTACATCTCAGGCCAATTATCCTCCACCGTTTTTCAGAAACTGACAAAACCTGTAAAATAAGCAATGATACAAAGACAGCATACCATTCTGCAGTTTACTCTTTATCCTGCATTTGCATCTGATTTTGGTGTGTATCTTTTGGGTGGGGTGGGGGAATATCACTCTAGGGATAAGATTTCCTAATATGAGAACAACATACCAAACAAACAGCTGCTAATTCCTGCTGTCTCTAATCTCCTTGTTGGACAGCTCTCCTTAAGAAGGTGCCTCTTCTATCAATACCCCACTTTTTTCTTTTTCCCTGAGATAATGGGATTAGCTGGGAGTGAAGCCATACATCCTCCTACCCTTAAAGAGAGCCCTCACTCTAGCTTGGGTTTGTGGGATGTAACCTCAGTTTTCACTGGAAACTGCTGGAGCTTGACGTGCAAAACAAACCATCGGGGCATGTGGAGTGATTTCATACAGACTTGCTCTCAGAGGAGAAGAGCAAAGAGTCAGAGATAAAAATTAATCGTGACTCTCCATCAATAAGGCACTGTGCTCCCTTCAGGTTAATGCTTGTTCTGGCCCCCAGAAATCCCAGGAAGCCCAGAGACACTGTCCTGCAGGCTCCTGTTGGCAGCATTCCCCATGGGGAAGACAATATAGGAAGAGCAGGTTAAAAATCAAAATGGAACTGAATAAAGAATATGAAACATTTTCTGATTTTTTTTCATTTCCATGATACACATAAAATTCACTTAGAATATACCCATAATAAAAAGAGAAATGATCAGAGGGATGTAGAATAGAGCCTGCTGAAACCTGATTTTCAGATACTCCATAATGTTCTGCAAGAGAAAACATTGTGTCAAATGTGAATTAAATTTGAACAACAGCCTTTCAAATGCAAATCCTTCGGAAGGAATGTCATTGATATACAACCTCTAAAAACCTTTCAAAAGGAATAAAATGGATAAATGTGATAATTAAGATCTCTATTTATAGGAAAATGATCAGATCACATTTGTTCTGAAATGTTTTTGTACCTGCAACATGGAGGGCAGATATAAAAAGTAAGGATCAGGTTTGAAATTTGCAGGTTGGAGGTGAAAATGGAATGATAGCTTCTCTGACAGAGGCGAGGGTTTTCCTCTAGGATGCTAAGGCCCATTATTATGCACCCATAATTGCCAAGGCCCGCACTGACCTCTATTCACTCTTCCTCACATAGTCTCCTCTTCAGCTCCCCCTAAAACACCCTCCTCTTCCTAATGCAAGATGTAAGCCACTCCACTATCAGCAGCAGAATTCTACTGAACAGTATTTATGGGAAGCTGACTGGCCTACTTGAGAATGTAAGAATTACTGTTTTACACTGAGTACTTTTGGAAACAGAGAGCTATATGCCCAAGGTTTATTAGGGAGTGATCTCAGGAGACATATCTGTAAGCAAGTGAGGAAGGCAGGATGAGGCAGAAGGAGATGAATGACAAGTGACTGTGACCAAATGCTTAGGTGATCCTAAAACAAAGCAGTGATCTAGAATTAGGCTGGCTCTTCAGAGTTGTCACAAATTAGGGTAAATTATGGGGGGAGGAGTGAAAGGCTCTCTACTCCCACGTTTGCCGATCTTCGATCTTCGGTCAAACTTGTCCCAGGGAGAGGGTATTCTTGGGTGAAGCCGGACTGAGATCAGGAGCTTTTGCCTGGAATCTCTTGGCAGGTGCATAATCCTAGAAGCTGGGGGTGGGGGGGTTCGGGTGAGCCTGGTGGTAGGTATTAAGGAGGACACGTATTGCGTGAAGCACTGGGTGTGGTATATAAACAATGAATTTTGGAACGCTGAAAATTAAATTTAATTTAATTAAAAAAAAGAAGCTGGGGGAAGGGTGAGGAGATCCACATGGTATATTATTCACTACAGCTGTTTATATGATGGAATTTGAGGATTCCTTCTTCTATAGACTCCACCTCATCACTGGACATTATTTTTATTAGGAAATTATTCTCACAAAAGGGACCTTACCTGGGAAGAAAAAATACATAAAGCTATTCTCTAACATGTGTACCTGACTATTGCTTTGCTGTGTGCTTGCCAGCTATAATGCTAAGAGGATATTTATGGCCAAATAAGGAGAAAAGGCCAGGATATAAATGGTAAGAGAAATCCACGGTTCAGAAACCCTGGGTAGTTGCAGTATAGAAAGAATATACAAAAAATCTAGAAGAGCATCATTTCACGGATGATAAGGAGAGGATGCTAAAGAGAAGAAATTCTGTTAAGATTCGCCCCTGGTCAGTCCTATACCATCACAGGAGAAGTAATGGCAGTGGAGATGAAGGGATGAAAAAGGAACAGGCAGCTAGGAAAGTCCAGATTCCCTCTTTCCTCACTGACTGATTTTTCCATCATTGTTCTTCCTAAGCTTCTATCCTGGGAGAAGAAAAGTAAAGAAACATGGAAGACAGAATATGTGTTAGGTGACAGTGTTGCTATACCTAATCTTGAGCCTTCTGTGGTTTTTAAATTTGTTTTCTAGTCTCAATAATCTAATCTGAATAATTTGTGACTCTGTAAACCCTCTGAGTTTGTTTATTTATTTATTTCTTGACAAGACTTCTTTGAAATGTTATGTATACCATTTGTGCCTTCATTCATAATCTCACTTTCTTTAGGCAAACAGCAGCTAAAATCTGGGAAAGCTGCCTTGCAGGACATGTAAAGCACACTTTTCCATGTCATTTGCCTGGGCTTGGCTAAATTGCTGATGGTATTTTTCTGGCCAGATTTTTTCGTGAAGTAGCCAAACATTTTGAGGACCATTTTGCTCTTGCAAGATTTCTTTCAGCTGGTTCTCTGCATTGATAAGGTTCAGAGGGTTTAGAAAACCATCTGAACTCTTGGGATTTTATTTGAACCAAAACCCAAACTTTGAACCTTTTATGGTTTTACACATCACAAGTAAATGTGTCTCCTGCCTTGATATTATTCCCTCTGGTTCCCTCCTGACTCTTTGTCCCTTGAATAAAACTGAACAGTGAGTTGGAGATCAAAACTCGATCCAAGGGTCACCTCCGATTGATGACCTTCTCTCTACAACAACCACTTTAATTAAAGACCACATCTACGAGCAACCACTTTTCCATGGGCCCTTGGATATGTTCTCAAGACAGATTTTTCTGTTAACAGCAGCTGCATCCCCTTGCTCTGAAGAGTAGCAAGTCCCAGTGGATCACAGATCTTAACCCCATGACAGGCCAACCTATTTATGCTGGCTACTAATAATGACTTATGTTTATAATGGCACTATTCATCTTAGAGGCTCACTCACAGCACTCCACTGACCACATGTGTGCTCTTTATACAGGCATGTGTCTATACACACCCACACATCACAACTGCACAAAGGTCTTGACTGCTGTGGCTTTAATCAGCCCTTTCTCCCTTTTGCTTAGCTTCAGGGCCTGATCCCTGGGATTAGGGAAACCAGTGCACCCTCCTCTTTATCATGGGCGGGGGGGGGGGGGGACCAGACTGAACAATTGGGAGTCAGCTCCCTATTCACTTTGCTGCTTATTAGGGTGTGTGTATATCAGCTGTGATGCTGCAAAGCAAGTTGAGAGAGACATTGTGCAATACATATTTAATAGTGGGAACTCTCCTCCCATTTTATCTCTCCCCCTTCTCTCCTTCCATTTAATGAACCAATTATTCTGACAAGGAGGAGAATGCTCTCTTCCTAGCTTCCTCTCACTTGGAGCCTTTATTCCCTGCTTCTCTAAAGTGCTGCCTAATTTGGCATAAGACCCTATTGTAGGTTATTTTTACATTCACCATGAATTGTGTAAAATTGTTTCAGCACTTTGGAAATTTTTCTTTTAAAGCAGGAGATATTATTTTATCCCCATGTGAGTGACAGATAAGATGTGATGGTAAGAGAATGGCCAAACCTGAATAGATATGCAATTGCCTTCATTTTATTTAACAACATTACAGTTTGTTTTTTGTAACAGATTAAACACAAAGAAAAAACACCTAGACTACGTATTAATGGATTTCTGGTTTTGTTGAAATGCTTAAAATGTAGCAAATCTAGTTTTCTCACTGAAGACTCTGCAGCTATTCATTATTCATGATGAAACATGATACAATTTTATTAATTTGCACATTTACTTTATTTACATGCATAAAAATCTACAGAACTTCTACTGATCATGAAATGTTTTGAGGAAAAAATTGGAAGCAGACTTCAACAGTGTTACCCATACTGTTTTTCTTAAGCATTTGATCCTCTCTTTTGGATAGAATGTTAATTATTAATCTATTTTGCATGGTGTAGTCTGAATTAGATGATGGTTGCTTTTTGTCATATATACTTTTAAAGTGTTTGGTTTATTCTATAAATAAAATGAGCTGAAGGACATGGGATATTTTTAATTAGAGGAACTGTGATCAGTTCAATTTTTAATCTGTAATAAGTGCAAGGCACTCTGATAGATCATAGTTTCAATAAAATTTATAAGAAACAACCCTTGGCCTCAAGTTGTTTCTGGACCAGTGGGGACACAGACTTTCTAAATTCTCATAAGCCATTAGAAAAATACAGAAGATGTAACTACTATTTTTGCAGTTTCAACGTCCCTTTTTTTGATAATAACACATGGGATTGACTTTTAAAGATTCACTGGCTCCTCTAATGTCAATCTATGTAATTAGGGAGGAATTGTTTCTACCCTCTTCTTCCTGGAGTCAGCATGCGATCCAGTCCTGAGCAACTGGCATTCCATCCTCCTATCCTCAACAATGCCTAAGTATCACAACAACCCATCAGAATGTTTCCTGGAAATTTTCCTAGAGCTAATGAGAAAGAGTAAGCCCTTTCCCCTGAAGTTACTAGATTGACAGAGCATAAATCTGAAGTTCTTGGTGCCCACATTTGGAAATTAAGCCACTATGCCAAAAGCAGAGTTAAGAATTAGAGAGAATACTAATGATATTACTTGAACATTTGAATCCAGTCATAAGTAAAGCCAGAAATTGTATGAACTTTTGTTAGGGCTATTAAAGGATGTCTGTGTATATGCTTGATTACCTGCCTGAAAGCATGCATGTGTTCTCTTTGTTGTAGTTTGAATTGGTACCCATATATTGCAAACAAAATTTCTAAGAACATGGTCCCAAAGAGGAGGCAGTAAAAGATTTCCAGAAGAGAGTTCATATAAAATGTTTATAACTTACCAAAAGCAAAGGTGGAGATGCTGATTTCATTTCAGTCTAGAGATCAAGATTGAAAAAAACAAATCTAAGAACCACTTTACCATGAGCCCATATTTAAACTAAAGATAACAGACACTTCCGTTGGAAAATGTGTATGCAATGCTCCTGTTCATGTATACCTGCTTCCTATTTATTGAGTTCTTAGTCACTGAATAACCTTACCCATAAGTAAGAATTTGATGAGCTCAGAACCAGTAAATTTCCTTTAGTAGACACAAGAACAACTTTCTTAATTCATCCTGTGGCTCCAACAGTTAGCACTGATATCCTATCCAAGAAAGTAAGTAAAACTTTGTTCCAAAAGTAATTGTGTCAATTGACTGTATTTAAATGTCAAGACAATAAAATATGTCAAGAGTTAATGCTTCAGGGCAGCATATGGACTAGTGATTTTTCATGATCTATTTCTACGACTCCATGAATCTGTAAAGCTACCTTCCTTTCCCCAGGACATTTCTAACTAGTTTTACCACTGGACCAGTTAGGTCTGAGTTTAGGTTAGTGAGCCATGCTCTGAACCTGAAGGTACCTGTTATTTGAAAACTGTAGATTTCCTTCCAATTGTGCTGCATCTGCTTCTCTACCTATCAGAAATATGAAAAAAGAATAAAATTGGAAGGCAAAACAAGCCTTTGAAACAGACCTCTCTTCAACTGCAATTCCTCTTGAACCTCACATGTGCTGTACAATGACCAGTTGGGCAGGTTTTGGTCAGCTTTGGGCAGATGCAACCACAAGGGGTGTTGCTCTGAGCTCACATGGATATTCTTCCTGTTTCTTGTCCTGGGGCTTTTCTGAATGCAAAGTTTAGAGCCTGTGGGAATCACCTCAGTGGTCATGCTTGTACAAACAGAAAGTACAGGGAATTTGACAGTAGGAGACAAATACAGGTAAACAAATACTTCCCCCTTCTTGTCCCAGGTGGATAGTTCTGGGAAGCATTTCATATGGCTATTCAGAAGTTCATAGGGGAGATTAAACTCAGTCTCTATAGCTGTGGAACTCTGTAGCACAAGCATCCTAGTTTTCTTCTTTCCTCCCTCCCTTCTTCCTCTTTCCCTTCTTCCCTTCCTCCCTCCCTCCCTCCCTTTCTCTCTTCCTTCCTTCCTTCCATTTTCTGCTGATTGTCAGTAGGTTCCATAAGGTAAAAATATGGAGAAATGAATAAAAGAGTACCGTTTATTGATATAACTTCCCTTGAGAAAGAAATTGACTTTGGGGATCTTATATAAAATCATAATTTAAAGATTTTATTTATTTATTTATTCATTCATTCATTCATTTATTCATTCATTTATTCATTTAGAGAGAATGAGAGGGGGAGGGGCCAAAGCAGAGAGAGATACAGAACCTCAAGCAGACTCCATGCTGAGCGTGGAGACTGTCATGGGGCTCAATCCCATGACCATGAGATCATGATCTAAGCCAAAATCAAGTTGGATGCTTAACTATGTCACCCAGGCACTCCTACAAGATTATATTTTACTAGGGGCTCCTTTGTTAGACTGCCCAGGTTTGAATTTCTGCTTTAACTCTTACTACCTTTGTGACCCTGGACAAGATACTTAACTTTTCTAAGCTGTGGATTTCTCTTTTGACAAATAGTTATACCAAAACTTACTTTGTAGGGTTCTAGAGTATTCTAAGTAAAAACATTTTTGGAGAAAACACTGCAACTATGCCTGACACGTGATAGGCACTAAATATATGTGACATATTTGAAGACAGGGAATAATTTTATTATCTAAAGAGTAATAATAAATGGTACTTCTGAAAAATGGAAAAAGAAAGGAAAAATTAGCTGAAAGATGCCAGACAGTTTTACTATGCAATTGAAATGCTGCAATTTAAGAAGGATGGTATTTCAGTAAAGTGAATTTAGATAATTAAAATTCTCTTCTTTAACTCATCTAATGTAAGCATTATATTGCTAAAATTATATATGTTTTATCCTAGATTCCCTGAAAATGTTACAACATTTTACTTTATTTCCATTGCATATATACAATCTAAGAAGAGTTGGTTTGCAAAACATTTTACAGAGAGTTACATATATCTGTTTCCTATTAGACAGGATAACTAAACTAGAGAATTCAGTTAATAGAAATAATGTCTAAGCAACCTTAAAAGTGGACAAAGGAAGGTATTTAAATCACAGTAGCCAGGACCCGGGACTGGAACTTGCAGTAGAAGATTCAATGGCTATTCTAAAGTCTGCCATTAATAATGTGGTTAGGTCACTTAATTCCTCTAGGGTCCAATTTTCTCTAGATCAAATCTAGTCTAAAATAAATAGGATGAGATTGACCATCTCCGAGGACGTTTGCAATTCTAAAATGTCATAATTCTATATTATTAAGTTTCCTTTTTGCAGGATAGATCAAAGCATAAATAGACTGGTAAACTTTTCTTGCACACAAGAGTGATTATGCAGCAAAATCATTTGTTCTTGACCTTGGTCTTGACACAAACAAAAATTCCATCACAGAAATCATAGAAAATCAGAAGGAGTCCAGTTCACTATGAAGCATGCTGTGTTTCTTTTGAAAAAGACACATGACATTTGGTTTAGGTTTTTTAAAGCTGTGATAACATCAAAACCTGTAGAAGAACTTCACTAATGAGGCTTTAGGGTTGAGAAAGGAGGAAATAAACTAGACAAAAAAGATTTATAATTAGCACATCAATTATTTGTACATAAGTAGGTGTTCCTGAAGTGCCTTAAGGAGTTTAAAATGAATATTTCCATGAATATTTTCTTGCTTCTGGTTTATATTTGTATGTGTGTTGGGGGGTGTGTGTGTGACAGAGAGAGAGAGAGAGAGAGAGAGAGAGGTGGGGGAGTAGGGGGAGAAGGACAGAGAGAATTTTAAGCAGATTCCATGCCCAACACAGAGCCCAACGTGGGGCTTAATCTCACAACCTTGAAATCAGGACCTGAGCTGAAATCAAGAGTTGGACACTGAACTGACTGAGCCCCTACTTTTGGTTTATGCCTTTAATTCATACCAACACTGAAGAAAAAGATTATTACTTAAAGACAAATGGTTCTTTGAATCTTTTTCAATTTTTGTTTATTCTGGTTTTGTGGACATCTAAATAAATGGGTTTGGGCTATAGTGTTAAAATATTGTTCAGTGAGATGTTCATAACTTAATAAAAAGCAAAACTAGGGGAACATTCTTGTGTTTCGGGAAAATGCACAAAAAGGCTCTTTTTCTCAGAAAATAAAAATCCATCTATGCAGTGAAAGAAGAGAGGTAATAAAATCTGAGATGGTTTTCCCAATACCAACATAGTTTTTTGCCACCCTGGATGGAAAAATTATTCAACGGATTCATGCTACTACTCCACAGATCTTTGAATCAGATTTTTTTCATATTTTTAATTAATACCTATGTGATTTCATATGAAGTAACTAAAAAGTTGACAAAGTCTTATGGAATAATAATGGCAAATAAACTTGAAGGTTATGGAAGGAACAGATGCCACCTATTGTTTGATAAATTGGACAACTTAAATTCATGATTTAGTGGAAAAAGACCTTCTAAACTTTCACATGCGTACCCTCAGAAGATGAGTTCTAGTATCATAACAAGGCCAAGAATTAATTGGAAATTACTTAAATTTTTTCCTTTGCTTTCTTTAGATATTATTGATATAAGATAGTCTATTAATTTCAGGTGTGCAAAATAATGGTTTGTGTATATTTGCATATATTGCAAAGTGGTCACTGTAATATACACCTACTTAACATCTGTCACCGTACACAGTTACAGAATTTCTTTCTTCTTGTCATGAGAACTTTTAAGGTCTACTCTCCTAGCCCCTTTCAAATATGCAATACAATATTAAGTATAGTGGCTATGCTATACATAATATCCTCATAACTTATTTATTTTTATAACTAGAAGTTTGTATGTTTTGATTCCCTTCACCCATTTCTTCTACCCCCACTCCCTGACTCTGGCAACCATCAATCTGTTGTCTGTATCTATGAGGTTTCTGTTTTTATATTTCCTTCAGATTATACATATAAATGAAATCATATGGTGTTTGTCTTTGTCTGAATTATCAAATTTTAAAGATTTAGGAGTTATGTGTTCATAATGCCATGGTTGGTTAATTTATGGTATCATCAAAATTAAAAATAATTATAATATCTCAATACATTTTTAAAATATTGCACAAAGAAAGTATCTATAATATGAAAAGCATGTGTAATATTACCTCTGTCAAGCCCCATAATTGGAACTTTGATCTTGGTATATCATCATACAAGGGGAGTTTTTTTAAAAAAGCTGTTTCAACTTGATAGCATCTCATAACTCAAAATCAGCATTTCCTTAATGAAATGTAAATAATCACCTCAAAGGCAATGGGTATTTCATGCAGAACCCCAAAATAGAATTTGCATTAAACTGAAAATTGTTCCATGCTTCACCACACAGTAATTTGACCTAAAGATAACATTCTTATTCCCACAGCAACAAAATGTGAGTTTCAGGCAATGAAAACATTTAAGAAGCACAATGTGGAGTATATTTTATAATGTAAAAATGTCTCTCTCAAGTTCTAATGCAACAAAATACAGAAATCCATGGGCTTAGCAGTGTTAATATAGGCTTTCACCACATGAACTATGACAATAGGGATGGTAAACAGAAAAAAATACAGGAAATCAACATGTCTTATTTCACTCGATGCTTCATTTATTGCTCAGTAATTGGTGGAATTAAGAGAAAAGGTCCAGGGGTGCCTGGGTGGCTGCTTAAGCATCTTTTTATTTCAGCTTAGGTCGTGACCTCAGGGTCATGAGATGGGAGTCCCATGGAGGGTTCCTCATTCAGCAGGGAGTCTGCTTGAGATTCTTTCCCTCTAACTCTGCCCTTCCCCCACCGCTTTCTCTCAAATAAATAAGTAAAATATTTAAAAATGATAGAGAGAGAAAAGGGACTTTGAAATGAATGTCCGAACATGGTGGTCTCATGAGGCCTTTCTTCTGCTGTTGGCTTAAGGACCAATACTGTTTGAGGTGTGTACTTGAGTATGGAGGAGACTGGACTGACCTTGCTAGTAGTG